>JBBMOL010002766.1:0-21279 GCA_037954665.1 Laguncularia racemosa
CCTTGGCTCTCATCCCGATTCATCATTCCCTCCCTTTTGAAAAGGATTTGCCTCAAATCTTTTCCCTGCATAAAAAGGGACTGATCATAACATTAAAGTGACATTACTAGATACTTACCTGGTAAATCTTTCTTGTATGCATATCAGGGATGTATTCAAGAATTTGAATTGGTCATCGCCTCTAGGAAGTAATTTAGACCCATGTTGTACGGGAATCTGTCTTTGCGCATGTGAACCCAAATCCAATCTCCAGGTTCAAAACAGCTTGTTGACAACCCTTTTGGCTTGTTTCACATACGCTTTCCGCTCTTCGCTCAATATTAGCTTTCTCACGAAATTTGTCTTAAAATCAGCATCAAAACTCATAGATTTGTTAAGTGGCAATGGCAATTTAAATAAATAGGAACCAATGGGTTAAAACCATACACAATCCCCAAATGGTGAACAATGAATAATGCTATTTAAAGCCCTATTACATGCAAACTCCATAAATGGTAGGCAACCCTTCCAAGTCCTAATGTTCTTCTCTATGATTGCCCCAACAATTGAATTAAAGTCTTGTTAACCACATCAATTTGCCCATCAGTTTGTGGGTAACAGAAAATCGAAAACATTCGTTAGTTCCCAACTTTTCCACAATACTCTCCAGAAATGACTAAAAAATTTCTCACCTCGATCACTAACAATGCTTCTAGGTATACCATGCGGATGCATTACCTTTCTAAAGAACAAATAAACAATGTATATAGCATCATCAGTTTTGACAAGGAAAGAAATGAACCATTTTAGAATTCCTATCCACAACCACAAAAATAGAATCTCGACCATGCCTTGGCCTAAAAATCCTAACACAAAATGTATGGAAATGTCTATCCAAGGCTCATGGGAATGACACTATACTCATATAACCATTCAAAGAAGTCATCTAAACAAGGAATGAATGACGATACTTTACTGATGTTGTTGCTGGCGCGGCAGTTAACACGCATTCTCCATGTCCCCTCCTTCTTAGGCACCAAAATCACAAGCACTGCACATGGACTCATGCTCTCCCTCACGTACCCTTCTCCATTAATTCTTCAACCTGCCTTTGGAGTTCCCTTTTCTTCCTCCGGGGGGTTCCTGGAAGCTGGCTTGTTTAGAATCGATGCTTCGGTATAAGGTCAATCTGGTGCTCAATACCACGAACAGGTGGTAATCCTTTGGAATCTCCTCAAGAAAGACATCTTCAAAGTCTGCACAAAGACACAACCACACTAGGCAAAGAGGGTTTGATAATTCGTTAGTAGTCAACATGTTTTCCCTTTAAAAAACCCTAAACAACATAGGTTGCTTCAAACACTAACGCTCTGCTCACTACACTCGCTCTTGCCACAAAAAATCTCCTTTTGCAAGGGCTGCCCCTTCCTTTTCACTCACCACCAAATTGATTCCCCTTCAACTTGGCCTCTCACACTGTTTTTAGCCCTTCCTCTCCTTTTCCTTTTGATTTTTGACTTTTATATCCTTTTTCTTCTCATTGTCTTTTGCTCTCTCACTCTCACTCTACCCTTTTTTCTCACCTTATGTTTTGCAAAAGACTGTTGTAGCTGCAATTGATCCTCATACACCTGCTCGGGGTTTAAAGGTTTAAGATTAAAGCTTTTCCCTTGGTGAACAAACATATACTTGTTAGAAAAGCCATATGAACAACCTCCTATCAAATTGCCATGGCCTCCCCAACAACACATGACAGTTGCATTTACACTAAATCGCATAACACCTCATCCTCTACTACCAATGCGAAAAACCAATCAAGGCTCGTTACTCACCTTAGTCTACCACTATCATTCAACCACTGCAATTTATATGGACTAGGGTGTCTAACAGTTTTGAGCCCCCGCCTCTCAACAATAAAATTGTTCACTACATTGGTTGAACTTTCCCCCCAAACAATAATAAACTACAAATGGAACCCCTTAGAAAACTTTTAGTAGAAAAAATTTTCTCTTTTTTCCATCTCCTTATTTTCCCAATCTTTATCACTCTGTTCCAATCACTAAACCTTTTTAACCCCCAACAAAAGGCTCATAAAATCTCATGACTTTTTGTCTCCATTACTCGATACTTCCAAAAATGATTCCCCTCTTACCCCTTGGGAAACATTTGGGGATTCTCTAGTTTTTGCTCAAAACCGTTCATGAATTTTTCCATTCCCTCTTGGAACACCCTCTCCTTTTCTCCCCCTTCGCCTAAATTTAATAACCTAGCATCAAACCCTTCCCCCCTCTCCCCTTGGGGAAATTTGTTCGAAAAAGTTCCTCAGAAAAGATTAGTACGAACAAAATAATAAAAAATTTAAAACCCTACGATACACTCCTTTACGTGTTTCGCTCAAATGATGATATCACAAGTCACTCGTGTTTTCTCCAAACAATGATGATATCACACACCAATTTCCTTTCTCAATTCTTTGGAAAAAACCCCCCGAACTAAACAATTTTCCCTTTCCGTGAATCAAAAACCAACTCTAGGGTTTGTAAAATTTTCCTCTTTTTTCTATCCGTTTTTTTTTTTTTGTCTCTATTTTTGGCTTTTGACACTTTTCTTTTCTTTTCTTTTCCCTTTTTTTTTTTTTTTTTGGTCGTTTTTTTTACTCTCTTTTTTTTTTTTCAATCGAAGTAAATACTACACTATCAAAAAAAAATTAATTGGGGAATTTTGAAGTTAACAAGGATATGAACATTGGAGTTGGGTTTTTTTGAAATCCCTTTCCTCAACCGAACTTGTGTTTTTTGAAAATCCTAAGCCTGATACCAAACTGTACGAACCACACAACCCCGTGACAAAACCCAATACCAATACGTTCAAAAATTCGTTGCTTAAGACGCCCAAACCCCTAAAGGGAAAAAACCGGCCCCGTTGTCTTAAGGAGATAAGAACCTGGTTAAAAAAAAAGACGCCACAATCGGGATAAAAACCCGATGAAATCGGGAGAACATACGGAAATAAATCGATTATTCGAATTAGTTCTTGAAAAACCCAAAAAGGTGCCCTCAAAGTGTTTTAAATGTTAAACAATGTATACCAAAATTGTTCAAAACCCCTAAGCTTTTATACTAGGGTTACAATTCGGTAAAAACAAGTCCAAAACGACGTATTTAGTTAAGTGACATAAAAAACGCAAAACAGAAAAGCGGTGCGGGGGATACCGGTGTACACCCCGTGTACTTTTGTGCAACCCGAAACATACACGCCCGTTATTTTTGGCCCGTGTTCTTTCTGGCAACTTCTCCCAACATAACGCCCATGTACTTTGCCGTGTTCGTTGTGGATTTGCTTAATCCATACACGGCCGCCCTGAAAATAAAACGCCCTTCCCCCCTGCCAGATAACTGACAAAAAAGGGTTTCCCAAAGGGTTGTTCCAATCATTCCAACTTCATGTTTGCCCAATCTTTCCCAGCTTCATGGAAAACCCTTTCAAGTTAAGTGCTTCCTTGAAACTTTTTACTCGATTTCTTATGTTTGGGCCCGGCGGAAATTCAAAGGATCCACATTTCTTTTTTTGGGTTGGCTCTCATCCTGGATCTCATCAAATTTTGCGTTTTTTCCAACAGAAATCGTTCCTTGCTAAGAATACCAAAACCCGATCACTGTACGCTTGAAATATATATAAAATGGGAGGAAAATTTGCAGCAAGTGCACTGGTCTACAAGAATAAAGGGGTAAAAAGTAAGGTTGTCGATCCCCAGGAACCAATAGAGTACTGTTCAAATGGAAATTTACAAATCTAGGTGATTAAAAGGGTTTTTGAAATGTTAATAAAAAAAATTAACAAAAGCAAAAGAAAAATTTTTGATGAATCTATCAATTAGAAAAAGGGGAAATTAGAATTCCCCCAGATTTGTTAATCAAATTGCTCCCAAAGTTATGTCAACTTTTTGGTTATAAAGTTTTTCAAGTGAGTTTAGAAAACCCTTTTTTGGGATGTTGACCTTAATAAATTTAGTGGGGCTCCGCGTCCCCAAAAAAAACCAAGGAATCAAAATTATGTTCAACACCTTCCGAATACAACAACTAATCCCTAAATAAATTAACCCCGAATCCCTTAGTGATTAATTAAAAGAAACTTAATTGCGCCCCCCCAAAAACCCAATTAAACCAATTATCGAACTCCCGTATTGATAATCAATCAAATTTAAAGAATTCCAACAAACCCTAACAATTACGTATCAAAAGGATTTCTAAAAATTATAATAAAGACCATTATAATTGAAATAAAAGGAAATTTGCAAATGAAAAACCCTAATAATCCAATTAAAAACTGGCTAAAATTTATCCTTTAACATTCTAGATTTTAACCCAATTCCCACAAGGATGATTTAGAAATTATAGTATGATTTGCAAAAAAAACAATTGAAAAAAAAGAGGTGAAAGGGAAATTTTCATATTAAACAAAAAAATAAACTAATAAATGGATAAAAAAAAATAAAGTAAATAAAACAATGGTTAAAATTTAAAGAGTTCAATTTTTAAAAGATCCTTGTTTCTTCAATTGAAAGCAAACTTCAAAAAAATGACTTTCTTCCTTAAAACTAACTTTGGAAAAAAAAAAAAGTCCCAAAGGGAAAAATTCTAAGTTTCAAAAGAAAGACAAAAGCTAAAAAAAGAAGAAGAACAAGGATCTAAACAAAAGATGCTAAGCAAAAGGATTTAAACAAAAAAAGGTCCCTCCAGGTTCACAAAGGGGTCATTTTAACCCAAAGAGGAGGGGATAAGGTTGATTGATGAGGATTTGAGTCAGAAAATTTAATTGGATACATTTTGGAGAGATTCTCGAAATGGATATCCGGGGAAAAATAAAGGCCGGCTAAAGGGCCGGCACCTTAAAAGTGGGCCGGCAAAAGGGCCGGCGGTTTTTTCTTTTTGAGGCGGTTTTAAAAGGGCCGGCTCAAGGCCAGCTAAAGGGCCAGCCCAAGGGGGGGCCTTCATCCAATCCTTCGCTCACTTCTTAAATTTTGTGAAAAATCCCCCAAATTAATTGAAATTTACTTTTGGGTCCTAAAACCTGTTATTCAAATAAATACCATTAAGTACATTTCTTTATATTTTTTATAAAAATTAAAAAAAATTTAATATAAGTCCAAAAGAAAATAAAATATGTGATCTTATCAACACCCCCCACACTTGAATTTTTTGCTTGTCCTAAAGCAAATAATTGATTTAAAAAGAAAAATCCATTTTTTAACTTCTGGTCCCCCTTTTGTTTGACCTATGAATTTGTAATAGTATATTAGTTAAATTTAGAGTTAATCTAAATACAACAATTTTTAATCCGTGTTTAAAAATAGAAAACAAATTAGTCCATAAGGAAAAACTTTCCCATTAAAATTTCTTTGGGTTTATTAGCAAGTACACCCCTCAATTTTATTTTTAAAACAAATAAAAAGGAGTAAAAGCATAGGGTATCCATTTTTTCCTGAATTTCCCCCTTTTTTTTTTTTTTTATGTTTTATTTCCTTTGAGGGCAGTAGATGGGATTTCACTCTTTGAGGGACCAAAGCTGCCCATGTCAACCGCTTTCATTAAGGTAAAAATTTTCCCTTCCCCGCCCTTCTCGTTTTGTGAGTTCTTTGGTCGGCACATCTGGCCCATCCCCAAAGTGCCCGGGTTTTAAAGGGAAAACCCCACAAACCCTTTTCCTCACACAACATTTAAGATTGGTACTCTTAACTATTTTCCCTAGTTTTTGGGGTAAAGGTTTTTTTTTTTTTTTTTTTAAAGGGGATCATAAGAAAAATTTTTCCTTTACCTTTTCACTAGGTGTTAAGGTTTTCTCAAAGAAATTTCAATAAGTTTTATCCCAAACCAATTTTTTCCTTTGAAGAAAACTGTTGTTTTTAAACTTAAGGACTCAATCTAAAGTTAAAACTAAACATGGGAAACCCCCTTCTCTGAGTTTTATTTAAATTTTTAACTATGTAACTAGTACAAAAATTGGGAGTAGGGCACCAACTAATTTTAAATTTTAGGATTTTTATTGAAAAAAACTTAAGACATAATAAAGATGGGATTTGTAAGTCATGATGTGTGCAAACATTTTACTCACATTTAAAATCCCCTTTCCCCCACTTAAATTGGAAAATGTCCTCATTGTTCCCAAAATAACACAAAAAATTTAAGGAAAAGAATGTCAATGCAGAAAAGAAATACTAGTACTTCCCCGGGATAAAATTGTTCACAGAAGAAAATTCTCCTAAAATGTTGTCCCTTGGGTGTCTTGAATGCACCCGGAGCTCTTACCCGCCCTTTAATTAGTTTTTTTTTTTTTTTTTTAAAGAAACTATTTTATACTTACAAATGGGTGCCCCCATGAAGCGCTTGTTTTTTAGTCATCGCCTAATAAGGGTTCTTACATCAAGGGTTTAAAAAAACCCTTCAAAAACCCTCGTTTTTAATTAGGTTTCCCAAACTTTCCTTCCCTGGTATGGTGCCCTTCTTTTCGCTTCCCCCAAGTTTTGTAGGGAGATATCAACAAACTTTTCCCGCTGGATGTCTGCCCGGGCCACCCAGGATTTCCCCATTTCACCAAAATGGCCTTGAAAACTGTGCTACAATTCTTTGTAAGGCGCTTTTAATGGAGGGCCCTGGTTTCCAAATTAGACACTTATAACCAAAAAATTGATTAGAAAAAACTTAGGTTTAAGTGTTGCATAGGGATTTTGGGCGGCACTGGGGGGCTTCTTAAGTCTTGTTTCTAAAAGCAACAACATTTTAGTTGGGGGATTTTTCACGAATTTTTTTCTTGTATCTTCATCCCCCAAACATCTATCTATTCAAGACAGCCAAGAGTGGTTTGCCCACTCTTCCCCCAATCATTGTTAGTAATTTACCCTCAGCAGATAGTCAGAAAAAATTTCTTTTCATTAGACAAAAACACAGGTATACAAACAAAAGTTTCCCGGGCATCAGGCTCTAAGGGTGGCTTACTTGTCCTACACAAATAGAGCTTAACCCCTTGGGTAGGGGTGGTCTTCCCAAAATCATGGGTAACTCTTACTTTTCCATTCCAAGCTATAAAGTCAATGGGAAAAATGAATTTGTCCACTTTTTTAGGACATTCTCCACTTACCCTTGGGTACTTGACACTTCTATCCGCAATTGAAGGGACGTGGGTCTCCTTTCATTTTCCAAGCCAATTTTTTTAAAAAGGACAAGGCATTAAATTATACTTGCACCAGAATTATAAACTTTTCAAAATTAAAAAAACCAATGTGCAAAGGAACAGTAAACTTCCCCAATCTTTTGTTTTTTGGAAAATTTGGATAAATTTTTTTGTAAGATCATAGAACATTCCCCCAAAAGCATACGGGTTTATTCCCCCTTTAACTTCCCTTTTTGTGATAAATCCTATGAACCTAATAGATGGCATCTGCTAGTGCCCTCAAAAGGAAAAGTTAATTTGCAATTTTTTAAAAAATTCTAAAATTTGCAAATTGTGAACCAAATTTTTGTGCTTCCCTTCCGGGAAAGGAATAGGGGAACATATGCTTTCATTTTGGGGAAATTTTCTTGGTCCCTTCCTTTGTTTCCCTTTTTTCTTCCCCAAGTTAACCTCCCCTTCCTCAATTTTTACAACCAATTCCTTTACCATTCTTAACATAAAAGATTTACACCCATAGGATTTTTTCAGTATTGCTAGGAAAAGACCCGAGGTTATTATCAATGTTGAGACATTTGACAGCTGATTTTCAAGATTCCTAAGTGGGTTTTTGATTTTTGCAAATTGTGTCATCTTTTGCAAAAAATTTCATGATTCTTCCATTTTTGACGACCTTGTTTGAGAAATTTTGATTTGAATTTTTGAGGGGGATATGTTAGGACCTTGTTTTGAATAGGGGTTTAAGTCGTTTATCATTTCTCCATGAGAAATTTTGGATGGTTACGCCACCGGATTGTAGGTGTTTGAATGGGCCTTTATTCCTCTTTGGCAATTGTTGAAAAATTTACTTGCTTCCATGGGGTGAGGGGGAAAAGTTTCTAGATGGGGGACCCAAGAGTTGGGGGTCATGAGATAACTCACAAAAAGAAAAAATTTATTTAAAATGAAGAAGGTGCAGAGGGGTTTACTAACCGGGGGGTAAAGAGAAACTAGTTTAAGGTGTCCATTCATTTAAGAGCCACTCTAACTTACCTCTTTCATGTTGCCAATTATTCCTAAGGGCCTTTCATTACAAAACTAGCCTCATCATATGTCTTATCTTAATGCACCACCGAAGCAACACTAAAGAGACTAAATTTTCATCTAAATGAATAGAAAATCTCAATAAGAGTTTTCGGAACCCTGATGGGGGCATTTTCTAATTGTCCTTTAATCTTTTTCCCCTGCTTCATAAAATGATTACCACTAAATTAGTGAAATTTGTGATGTATTTCTTAACCTAGCATTTTTGCTGGGGGAAAAAATCTCCTTAAAAAATTTTGAGAGAGCTCCCAAATGGTTTCAGAGTCTTTTGGGGAAGAAAATTTTACCAGGCCCCAGCTTTTTTCTCAATGAAAAGGAAAAAGTTTAGCCTAATTACATCAAAATACATTATTTATTTTAAATGATTACAAATTTAAGAAATATTCAATATGCCACAGGACTCTCATTTGGGTATCCTCCAAAAGATTTGATTGAAACCCTTGAATGATGTGGTTTTAACTCGAAATTATTGCCTGAATTGTTGGTCTTTTAATGCAGACCCGAAACAACAGGTAGTGTATTCCGAAGTCTCTACCAAAACCCGAATCTATTGTTGTTTAAACTGCCATGTTCTCTTCTTTCCTTTTTTTCTGCTCTCTTCAAGTTGTCGCAAGGGCGTTCTATTAAATTAATTGGTAAAGTTCGCACTTTACTTTGCGCAAAAAAAAAAAAAACCCTTAAAAAGAAGGAAAAGATCACATAAGATAAGAAAAATTAAATAACAAAATAATTGTGCCCAAAAAACCAAAAAAAAAATTACAAAACTAATATTATTTTGTTCCCCAAAGGGGGCCAAAAAATTGATACCCAGAACAAAAAATAAAATGGGGGCGAAATTGCAGCAAGGCACTGGTGTATAAAATAAAGTGATGAAAAATAAAGGGTTGTCGATCCCTCGAAACCCAAAGAGTATAGATTTGTCAAAACTTATCAATATCTAGGTGATTAAAAAAAAAGGTTTTTGAAATGTCTAATTAAAAAATTAACTTAAAACAAAAGAAAAATTTTATGATGAAATCATAATTATGAAAAAGGGAAATTTTTAATTCACCCTAATTGTTAATCAAATTTACCCAAGTTTGTAACTATTTGGTTATAAATTATTCAAGTGAGTTTAGAAAATCCCTTTTTTGGGATGTTGCCTTAAATCAATTTGTCGGCTTCCGCGTCCCAATTAACCAAGGAATCAAAATTTTGTTCATAACCCCCCGAGTACAAAAACTAATGCCCTAAACAATTAACCCCAAACCCCTTTGGATTAATTTTAAAAAGAAACTTGCTTGCCCGTCCCAAAAAATCTAATTAAACCAAATTTTTCGCAACCCCCTATTATTCAATCTAATTAAAAATTCTAACAATCCTAATCAATTCCCTACAAAAAAGGGTTTAAACAATTTTAATCAAAGAACCCATTTTAATTTAAATCAAAGGAATTCAATCATGAAAATCCCAATAAATTTCCCAATTACATAAACAGGGTACAATTATCCTTTAACATTTTAGGTTTATCCCAATTTTCCCCCAAGGTGATTTAAAAAATTTAAAATAGAGTTGCATAAAAACAATTTAAATAAAAAAGGGGCAAAGGAAATTTATATTAAAAAAAAAATTAAAATATAAATGGGTAAAAAAAAATAAAGTAAAAAAACAATGGATCTTCAAAACTTCAAACTTCCAAAATGACTCTTGAATTCTTCAATTGAAACAAAATTAAAAAAAAACATTTTTCCTTCAAACTAAACTTTGGGAAAAAATTTAAAAATACCTAAGGGGAAATTTTAATGATTCAAAAGAAAACAAATGAGCTAAAACAAAAGAAAAGAACAAAGGATCTAAGCAAAAAGGGGTTCAACAAAAGAAAAGGGTGCTCCAAGGTTTTTTTTTTCACAAGGGCTATTTATGATCCCCAAAAAGGGGGGGGAAAGGTGATTGATGTGGGTTTGACAGAAATTTAATTAGGATCGATTTTGGAGAGATTCTCCCTTTGGGTACCCGGGGGGTTAAAGAAGGCCGGCTCAAAGGGCCGCGGCTTTTTTCTTTTAGGCCGGCGGCCTTGAAAGTAGGCCGGGGCCCCCGGACGGGGGCCTTCAGTTCCCAAACCTTTCCCCACTTCTTCAATTTTTTGGAAAAATTTCCCAATTTAAATTTAATTTACTTTTTTGGGGCCCAAAACCGTATTTTACAAAAAATACCCTTAAATATCATTTCTTTATATTTTTTTGTAATATTAAAATAAATTTAATATAAGTCCAAAAGAAAATATAAGTATAATGTGATTTTATCAATCACCCACTGAAAACACTTGTTGTCTCGATGCTTGTCACTGCAGCTTTGTACTTAGCATTAGATTGTTAAATTTTTTCCCTACACCTCGCTGTAATGTTCTGCCAACTTCCGCTAGGTTCTTGGCTGCTGTGTGAAACTCAGTCCCCTTTTGGGAAAGCTTGATCAAATCACAGCATGGTTAGGAGTATTGGTATAGACAATAGAGAATGGAGACTTGCCTGTTGTCCTATGAACAACACTGTTATAAGCAAACTCCGCATGACCAATGCCACATTCCCATTGCTTAGGCTTTCCCCACAAATACTTCTAAATTTGATTGCCCAAAGTTCGATTTTTTAGCTTCTGTCTGGCCATCGTTGTAGGGGAGTCGTGCTGCTATAGTTTTAATGAGGAATCAAACAGCTGCCACAAGGTTCTCCAAAAAAAGACTCAGGGAAATTTTTTGTCTCTATCTAAAGTAGGACTAGGCACCCCATGGAGGCGTACCACTTCTTTGAAGAACAGCTCGGCAATGACCCGACATCAGCAACCCTTTTGACACGGGATAAATGGGCCATCTTGGAAAACTGGTTCATTATACGCATGAAAGTGCTTGGGGCGTTACTAAAAGGGCCCAAAGGCATGACCATCCCTTCAATTTTGGCCCTCTTTGGTTTTAAAGGCCATCTTCTACTCGTCCCCTGGTCAGATCCGAATCTGATGGTAACCACTTCTTAGATCGATCTTGGAAAAGAGCTTAGCTCCACTCAAACAATCTAACTTGTCCTCCAACTTGGGATTGGGAATTTGTAACTAATGGTAAATTTTATTGATTGCCCTGCTGTCGACACACATACGCCAACTCCGTCTTTCTTTGGGGTTAACAAGGCGGACACTGCACAAGGACTCATGCTCTCCCTGATGAACCCTTTTGGAGAGTTTCTTGCACCTTCCCCTGCAATATCTCTGTTTCTTTTAGGCTCATTCTATAATGTGGAAGGTTAGGTGACTAGCTCCTGGAATCAGATCAATGTGATCGGATTCCCTCATAGGGGTAAACGCAGGGAGCTCCTCAGATTTATCTCCTTAAACTCTTCCCAAATAGCTCCTTATTTTTCAGGCAACTCCTGGCACTACTCGGGCCTTTCCCTACCACACCTGGCGAACAACTAGGCAGGGACTGTCTCCCCCCTCCAACTGCTTCCCCCTCCTCTCCCTCCAGTTTGGGTGATAGTGAGGAAGGAACCCCTTCCACTTTAGAAGCTTTAGGGCGGTGTTCACTTTGAAGTAAAGAGGAATTTTACCCCATCCTTCTCTATGGGAAAAATTTCCCCCCCTTCCTTCATGTTGGCATCAACACAAACTCCCAAGGCCCCCAAAAAAAGAGGGCATGCATCCTTCCACGATGTCACAATAACCTCATCCCATACCCCCCTATGAAAAAGGGTCCCTACATCTTTCATGACTTCTATCTTTTCACTCTTTAATCCCCCAATATGTATGGGTTTTGGGTTTTTTTTAAATGGGCAATTCAATACCCCACTTTTTCCACCAATGATGTTTTCGCAACTCCCATTGTCCACAATAAAATAAAACACCCAACCATAAATAGTACTCTAGTGGGGAACACTGATGTCTCTGGGTCTTCTCATCACATTTTGGGTGCTAACATCATTTTCTGTGACGTATGCCTCCCCATCCCATAGCTACCTTCACCATAAAATCATCTCCTCCATCTGGTTCACAACAAAACCTCATCATCCCCCCCGTCAATAACAATGCCCGGTCCCTAGGGGGCACTCTTTGGATCGATGGCCCGGTTGATTACCCTATGCATTTTCCCCATACGGTTTAGCATGGGGTTTTTCTTTTTAGGGCCCCCCCTAGCCCCCATTGGCCTCCGCTTCCACTCTAATCTTTTTTCATAAACCCCCACCGGTATTTTCCAGAAAAACCCCCCCTTTTTCCCTCCCTCGCTGATTGAATCCTAACTCTTAAACCTTCTGTTACCCCCACAACCTAGGGGTCTTCTCTTGCAGCATATCCTCCCAAGGCCATGTTTTTCGTTTCATTGACATGCGAAAAACATGAACTCCTACTTTCTCCTTAATTTTTAAAACCCCACCCATCCAGATATCAAAACCACCTGCCCCCTTCGCTCCCCCTAAGATCATTTCTCTCAGTAAATCTCTGAATTCCGCCGATACCTAACCGCCCTTTTGCCCTTGTAAAACCCTTCTATACTACTAAAATAATATTTTTCGTAGTCGGAGGTAGGAAACCCCTTTGCAATTCTTCATTCTATACCACGTCTGCACCGGTTGCTTTCCTTCTCTATATGCCTTTTCTGCAACCTCTCCCCCCATGCCGAACCCCCTCCTTTCAATCTACCCCACTAACTTCACCCCGTTTCTCTGGCCTTCCATATAATAAAGAAACGGCACCTTGCCAGCCAATCTAATAAATCCTCAATTTCAAATTACCGGAAAAAAGGGGGTATATCTACCTTAATTTGAAATCGTGGTGTCTCCTTGATCTTTCCCAGGTGTTTCCTGGATACCCACCCCCCCCTATCCCTCCTTGGGGTTTGTTTTTCCGTTAAACCAATCATCTTCCTATCGAATCCACATCACCATTGGATTTCTTTGATTTGCAGCGACGGGGTCTGCTGTTTAGGAGCGCCAAGAGCAGGATTTGCCCCGGGTCGTATCCCCTTAAGTCTTTTCTTGTTCTTTTGGTTCCCTTGCGTAAAAAACGCTAAACCAATCATCAAGGCTTTTCGAAATGGGGAGTCTTATCCAGGGTTCTAACACTCCCCTTTTAAGCCTCACTTCGGTTTCATAGAGCTCCATATCTCGAGTAACGTCCCAAACATGACCCCCTCCCAACTATATCACCTACATCCCACAGGAATTTTCCTTGCTCTGATACCAACTGGCAGCAAGTTAACGAGAGAAGCAGAAATCACTTAATGAATGAAACCACACACCCCAAATGGTTTCCACAACCGTTTAATGGAGAAAATCCTCTGCGAAAAGTATTTCAGAAAAAAATAAGAGTAAAACCCCAACAGACGACAAAAAGGGAATTACCCCCTTTAAAAAATCAAAAAGAAAAGGAAAATCTACGCGTACACGGTCGAAGGCACGGCCGTGCTTCAGGCCCTATTGGATTCTGTGAAGATTTCCTATTTGAAACCGCTCAGACATGGCCGGTGGATTCGTAAAGATTTCCTGTTCGATCCCTGCTCGAGACACGGCCGTAAGCAGGGCCCTGCTTAAACCGTGTGTTTGCGTCTCTTGTATCTCCTCCATCAATAAGTCTTTTCCTACATCAGTATAGCACCAAACCTATCCCAAAAGCATCCTTCTAACTCAAAAAACCTTTTTAAAACAAAAAGCCAATATTGGAAAAAAATAAACTTTCCTTTACCCTTCAAAAACCTTTTTGGCCTTTTCACCCCAAATGAAAGGAACTTTTTTCTTTTCATTTTTATTAGTGGGGCAATAATGAAAAAAAATAAGACAAAAGCCTATAAAAGGGTGCTAGTCATGAAACTCTTTACCCCATGACTAAGGTTTTGTTGGCCATTCTTAATTGCTCTCATTTTCCTCATCAACCTAACACCCAATTAGATATAATTTAAAACCAAAAATGTTTCCTCAGTTTGGTAAAAGGGAAAATTCTAGGATTTACAAACAACTGTTGTGCCCCAAAATCGAAAACATTGCCTGAAAATGCTTTTCATGATTTTTTTAGGCTTTTGCTATATATCAGAATATCATCAAAATAAACAACAACAAATTTACCTAAAAATCCTTCATTACATGATTCATCAATCCATAAATGTACTAAGCATACCCAAACCAAATGGCATAACCATCCCCTTTTTACAATCCTGTGTATTTTAAAAACGATTTTTTCATTCACTCCTTTTCTCTCTAAATTTGGGGATATCCATTTTTAAACTACCTTGGAGAATACCATACACCAACAACTCAACTAACAAAATCATTAAGTCTAGGAAAAGGATACCTTTTTTGATGGAATTTTTTTGTAGCCCAAAATCAAACATTCTCCAAAACCACCTTTTTTTTGGAACAAAAAGGGGGTAGAACAGCACAAGGTTGAGACTCCTCTGAAAAATCCCCCTTCAAAAAGCCCTCCCCAATTTCAATTCTTTTCCCCTTTGGGGGTTTAGTGATATCTGGTGATTTTTTAAAACGACCCCAGTAAGAGGAGATGGAACCTATTTTCTTAAAGGTTTTTAAACCTACTACAAATCACGTAAAAAAATCATTTTATTCATTTTAAAACCCGAGATACTGTAAGGTGGTGTTTTAGTCCCTCCATCCCTAGGGCATATCTCCCTAGCAAGTAACTGAACCCCTCTGATATAGCTTTCGCTAACTCACCCCCTCCCATCAAAAACCTTTTTCCCTTTCCCGATTTATTGAATTGACAAGACCCCCCTTTTTTCTCTATGGCCCAAATAATCTTTTTTTAACCTCTTTGGGCCTCCAAAGGGGACATCGGGTTCAAAATGAGCTTTTACCCCCTTTTTGGAATACATATGATTTTTGAAGCCATCATGTAGACCCCCTTCATATAACCATGGCCTGTAAGCAAAATATGGGATGCACACAAGGAAAAAGTCACATTTAATCTTCCCCTATTTATCCCCTAAACTGAAAGGGACTCTACCTTTGGGTCACATGTAAACTTCCTTTTTCACTTAACCCAAAGAATTTAAGGGGTTAGGATGTGGAGTAGTGACAAGTTTTTTAAATTTCGATACTAATGGCTGCCACAACATTTTTACAACTACCCCCTCAACATGACACACAATTACCTTGTACCCTACAAAAAGTATGGAACAAATTTTCCCTTTACCTATCATCTTAGTTTTAAAAAAAGTTAAAGCCCGGACAAAAAATTAGTTGACAAAACATTTTACTTGACATATTGTTCACTACTTTCAATCCAATACAACCTTATACTCTCGTTCAATCAAGCAAAATAATACAATAAAAACTTTTTTTTCACTTCAAATATAGTAAAATAAATGAACTCAAATAATCACTTTCCAAGTATTAGATATTTAAAATTTAACGAAATGTTTAAGTAATGATTTCAATTACTTTCACACTTAAATGTTGTTTTTTTTAAATTTAAACTTCACTACTCAAATTCCCTTTCTTTTCATGATTTTACACCACACTTAGTATTAATTCAGCACCTTACACCAACCCTAATCCTTTAAATCCACACCATCACACACACCACAACCACCCGGGGCAATAACTACAACCCATCACACACAACAATTTACATCCCCTTACACTACACCACAACCCACGTCTACCCTTTAAAAGCAACAAACTCAAAATTAAAACTTCCTTTCCCCAACATTTCACGTTCAATCACCACCGCAATTCCCAAAAAAAAGGGCAGCAAAAAACAATTCAAATAAATCCCCTAAATGCAACCTTCACCATAAAAGGTAAGACAATTTAAATTCAAACAACACTCCTTAATGTTACTCAATAACTACTTCAAGTTAATAGATGTTTGAAATCAAATGATTTCCTTTTTCCCACACAATGCAATCTGAAAATTGTAAACACACTTATCAAATTCCAAAATCCTCTACAACAATTCAAAATCACACTCTTCTAAGCTTCAAATTTCACCTTCCTCAAATGATCACAATGATTTCTTCTCCTTAATCACTTATGACCAACTCAAGGAGATAAGGAATATTAAAAGTACTCCATGTCTATTTCAACAAGCAACAAATATAACACTTCAACAACACAATCAAATAATTCAATTTCCAACTTCTACAATTCGGATCAAGTGCTAAACTCAAGAACCTTAATTTTCCAAATCACAATTACACAAAATCCCTTCTCACAACCAATGCTCTAATACCAAATTATGATGTGCCTTTTAATGAGATTGTAAGAACACCAAATCTACTTCCAATTCCATAACAAGATGGTGTGAAATCCACAATCAAATGAACCCTAATTGCGTGAATTCAAATGACTACAAGGACAAATTATAATGAAGATCACTTGAAATTGTAATATATGTTAAGGATCACACAAAGATGAACCAAATTCCAATCAAATTGGAACTGAACTCAAATCTGATAATTTAGATCCCTAAACATGTAAACAAGAACAAAAGAACACAACCAATTACAAATAGATATGATGCACTAAAAGTAATTGGAAGCAACTTAAGAAGAAATTGATGTTACTCATAATACTTCTCAAGTCAACTCACCACAATTCCAATGATGAAATTGATAAGAGTTTGAGATGTGAAAGAGGCAAGCTTTCCATGGCCAAAATTTTCAGAAATGAGATGTTCAAAAAGTCCCTTACAAACCCTACATAGCAAGTATTTATACTTGCTCTAATTAAGGTTAAATGTCTAAAAATTATGTCTATACCACTAAATGGCCAGTCCTAATTCAATAAAATACAAACAAATAAAAAATTTCCCAAAAATGATTGCAAAGTGATCAGTTCAAAAATAAAATAACAAGTATAAAGATAGTCTTCAAAGTGTCAATTCTTCAAGTTAATTGAGTTCATCATAGGCCATTAGATGTGAGTCCGATGATGTTCCCAATTTAATCAATAGTGTAGGTTATTTGGCATCCTGTAGAATTGATAAGTGTACCTATCGAAATGCACAACAATTATATGATACAAATGTAGATATCAAGTTAACATCCTCAAGGTTTAGTTGTTCATAGAGGATTCTCGTAGCTAGGTTTTATAAGCCCTTAGCTCAAGCTTTGGTGAATGGTCCTATAGGAATCTAATTCCTATCATTAAATACAGAACAATTATATAAAATAAATGAAGACATTATGTGAATGTCTTTGGTTCCATTTGTTTAATTGCTCTATTCATGGATTATGTGGTTGCATTGGTTTGATTCTCATCAAGACTAGTATAAAGTTTAGTCTATTTGTTATGATTAGTTTTAATATAAGTAATAGTAGTAGACAAGTTGAGACTGAAACTGTTTCTTTAAGTATATGTTTACCATGCTTATTGCTTGTGGTTGTTAGTTTAGTTGCATAAAATGAACATAACTAACATTGGATATAAATTTATGTACTGCTTGTGTTTGACTTAGCCTAAGGGCCTATAGTGGCAGATCTTTGAGGGGCATCTCAATAATCAGTATGTAACATTACATATAGTGGTGTCATGTACTAAAATGATCTAAGATATATTTAGGCGTATTTGGGCACATAGTGGCAGTTCCTAATACCATTTAGAAAGTTAAGGTTGAGAATGGTGATTTCTAACCTAGGTTATATTTATGCATATGTATTATATCTTCTATATGGTGTGGTGGGGTCATGAGTACACCCAAGATGGTTATTGACGAATGTAAAGATAATTAATGAATTGATTGTGCATTTCACTATTGCATTTTATATGCATGTATGTTATGAATTGGGTGACACATGCATGTGCTTCTAGTACATACATATAGGGCTTAAGCTTACTCCTTTGCTTTTTCAACTACAAGATTATATAATGAGTTTGTAGAATTTGATGAGTCGATAAACGTATACTATTACTACTAAGATGGAAATAGTGGAGATTATTATTATTATTATGAAGACGATTGCAAAGAATACTATAGAATATAATGAGGTATTTAGCAGATTATTTTGATGAGGAAAGAGAGTTGAACAAATTAGATGGTAATTCTAATTATAAACCACACCCACGTGTGACGAAAACCTATACTAATACATTTGGAATTGCAACCCAAGATGCTAAAACAATCAAAGTGGAATCGCGACCCGTTGCCTATAGGTGAGGCAAGAACCTTGGTATATTCTGTTGATGCCACAATCAGGTTGAAAGATCGATTGATAAGTCTAGTTTGAACACCACGGAAGGGATCCGATAAGTTCAAGAGAAGTTCTTTGGAGAAACCAAGAGTGGAATTCTCTCAAATTGCAATATTCAATGTTGTATGTATGTTCTATCTTCTGTTTTCCAACCATATCGGCTTTTAATAGGGTTTACAACTCGTAAAACAAAAGCCCAAAATGACATAACATAATAAAGTTGCAAAAACAAAACAAACAGGCAATGTACGCTGGGTATATATGTCAGTAGCGTAGTAGACGGCATAGTCCCTTTATCGCACCCTGATTGCAACGCTGGTTCAAGGTTGGCATCGTTTAAGCCACATTGTCAAGGCCAGCAGCTTTGACCTCCTATGCTTTAATCTCCTTGAATGACTTGTACAAATGCAAGTTCATTCTTATGTTGCTCCAATCTTTCTCGGCTTCTTGGATATCCTTTATTAACCCGTTAAGTGCTTCCTTGAATCGTTTCGCTCGATTTCTTGTGATTGGTCCAAGTGGCACTTCAAGAGCATCCACATTCCACCTTCTAGCTTGACTCCCATCATGGCTTTCATCATTCCCCTACTCTTAAAAAGGATTTTTCCTCAAATCATTGCCTACATCAAAAGGACTCAGATCAGTAACGTTAAAAGTAGCACTTACTTGATACTCACCTAGCAAATCTAATTTGTAGGCATTATCGTTAATGTGCTCAAGAATTTGAAATGGTCCATCGCCTCTACGAAGTAATTTAGATCGACGCTACACAGGAAACCGCTCTTTGTGCATGTGAACCCAAACCCAGTCTCCAGGTTCAAAGATAGCTTATCGACGACCCTTGTTGGCTTGTTTCACATATTGTTCTATTCTTCGCTCAATGTTGAGCCTTGCCATCTCATGAAGTTGTTTAACAAATTCCACTTTCTTCTGACCATCTAGATTAACATACTCAGAAATAGGAAGAGGTGATAAATCCAAAGGAGTTAATAGATTAAAACCATACATAATTTCAAAAGGTATAAACTTAGTAGCAGAATGCATCGTGTGATTATAAGAAAATTCAACATGAGGCAAACAATCCTCCCAACTTTTAATGTTCTTTTTAATGACAGCCCTCAACAAAGTAGATAAAGTTCGATTTACTACCTTAGTTTAACCATCAGTCTGTGGATGACAAGTAGTAGAGAACAATAACTTAGTTCCTAACTTAGCCCATAGGGTCTTCTAGAACTAGCTCAAGAACTTAGCATCCCGATCCGACACAATTGTTCTAGGTATACCATGCAATCTCACAACTTCCCTAAAGAACAAACTAGCAATATGGCAAGCATCATTTGTTTTGTGGCAAGGAATGAAATGTGCCATCTTAGAAAACCTAACCACAACAACAAAAATAGAGTCTCTACCATACCTAGACCTGGGTAATCCTAATACAAAATCCATGGAAATGTCTACGCAAGGCTCATGAGGAATTGGAAGTGGGCTATAAAGTCCATGAGGTTGGACTTTAGATTTTGCTTGCTTACAAGTGACACATCGCTCACAAATCCTCTCAACATCTCATTTCATGTGAGGCCAATAGAAGTGTTCCTGCAAAACCTCTAAAGTTTTAGCTACTCCAAAATGCCCCATTAATCCTCCTCCATGAGACTCCCTCACTAATAACTCTCTTAAAGAACAATTGGGAATGCGAAGTTTATTCTCCTAAACAAGAATCCCCTATGCTTATAAAATTTTCCTTGACCACTCTTCTCACAGCACACATACTCTTCACAAAAGTCTTGATCAGCAGCATACAATTCTTTAATATGCTCAAAACCAATCAATCTAGAACTAAGAGTAGAGATAAGAGCATACCTTCTAGAAAGTGCATCAGCAACAACATTCTCTTTACCTTGCTTGTAGTGGATGACATAAGGAAATGTTTCGATGAACTCCACCCAATGAGCATGCCTTTTGTTTAGCTCATGTTGTCCCTTTAAGTACTTCAAGGATTCATGATCAGTGTGGATCACGAACTCTTTTGGCCAAAGATAGTGTTGCCAAGTCTCTAGAGCTCGAACTAATGCATATAACTCCTTGTCATAAGTAGGGTAGTCCAAGGTTGCCCCACTTAGCTTCTCACTAAAGAATGCAATTGGTCTTCTCTCCTACATGAGAACTGCTCCAATACCTATTCCTAAAGCATCACACTCAATTTCAAAAGTTTTAGAGAAATTAGGTAAAGCAAGTAGTGGCGCATGAGTCAACTTATTTTTAAGCGTCTAAAAGGCTTTCTCTTGTTGCTCTCTCCCAACTGAACCCCACATTCTTCTTGATTACTTCAGTAAGTGGTGCTGCAATGGTGTTGAAATCCTTCACAAACCTCCTATAAAAGCTTGCTAGTCCATGGAAACTCCGAACATTACTTACATTACTTGGACTAGGCCATTCTTGGATCACACGAATCTTCTCTTCATCAACCTGTATTCCCTGTGCACTAACAATAAAACCAAGAAACACAAATTTGTCTATGCAAAAAGTGCACATTTTGAGGTTAGCATATAATTGCTACTTTCGAAGCACTTCCAAAACATCCCTCAAGTGAAATATATGGTCTTCCAAACTTTTGCTGTAAATGAGGATATCATCAAAATAGATGACCACAAATTTGCTAATAAAAGTCCTCAAAACATGGTTTATATGTCTCATGAAAGTACTAGGTGCGTTAGTCAAACTGAAAGGCATTACTAACCACTCATATAATCCATATTTTGTCTTAAATGTGGTTTTCCCCTTGATCACCTTCTTTCATTCTAATTTGGTGATATCCGCTTTTCAAATCAATTTTGGAAAAGACACTAAACGCATGTAACTTATCTAACATGTCATCTAAGCGGAATGGATGACGA
>JBBMOL010002767.1:0-21276 GCA_037954665.1 Laguncularia racemosa
TATGAAGGTGGTTGAGTTGACTTCTATGTAAAAGGGAATTTGGATATAAGATTAGTAAGAGTGAGTTTGGGAGGGAAGGAAACGGGTTATCAGCTCATGTATGGGAACTGGGAGAAGTCTTATAATGAATTGCTAAAACTTCTCAATGTAATAGAAAGTACAAATCTTGGAACATGAATAGATTGGGAGTGGAGTAGATTGAGTACCCCAGTGTATCCACCTTTAAATGGGTATTCTAGGCCTTGGGGCGTACATCGTTGCATGGAGATTCATTAACCTGTTGTTACCATTGATGCCACTTTTCTATATGGGAAGCACACTCTAAGTTGCTAGTTGCTTGTGGGTATTGATGGCAATAACCATATGCTTCCGTTGGCCTTTGCTCTGGTTGATCAGGAGACAGTTGAAACATGGGGTTGGTTTTTGAGTAAATTGAAGGAATATGTTGTTGACGACTATGAAGGTCGTGAAACCGTTTATCTCATATTGGATAGACACACATGCATCAAATTAGTAGTCTACAAAGCGGTGAATGTATAATAACCTCCATTTGCGGTTTGTGGCAGTTTTTCCTTTAACATATTGAGAGCAACTTCAACTCGGTACATAAAAACACTCAGCACAAGAAGTTGGTCACATATGCCTAGTTGCAAGCATAATCTTGCAAGTTGAATTATGTGGTGTAGTAGGTGGGGATGATTAAGCTGGATGCATTAAACTGGTTTGACGACGTGCCGTTGGATGTGTGGATGTTAGCTCATGAAGGTTGCTATCGGTTTGGGTATATAACCTCTAATGTTGTTGAAAGCTATAATTCTATATTGAAGGGGGCTCGAGGGTTCATGTGACTGTTTTATTGAAGAAAACGTTATACAATTACTTTGGGTACTTGTCTAGAAGTGAACAAAGGCATTGAAAAATATACCAAATGGTAGAATTTTCACCCAAATATGCAGCAAAAAAAAAAAATCGTCTAATGGAGTTCACGAGCTAGCAACCACAGGGTCATCAACTATAGCTAGGGTTGGGAATTGCGGGGCGGGTCCGCGGGCTGACCCGCCCCGCCCCCAAAAATATGCGAGGTGGGCAAAAAAAATCTGACCCGTAGGGGTGCGGGCCATTTTGGCCCGCGCCCGCTTGACCGCGGGGCGGGGCGGGCAATCCCCGCGGGTTGCGGGCCAACCGCCGGATTCTGCAGTTGCAGTTGCAAGAAGCAGAATTGCACGGCACGGCAACGGCTTGAGATGACACACACGTTACGACCTATTGCTGGACATGACGAGGACGACATGACGACCATGCCCTGCACTGCCGCCGCCGACTGAGAAGTGAGATGACGGTTGAAGTGACGCCGCCGACGGGTGCGGTTCAAATTGAAATTGCCATGCCACACAATTCCCAACCCACCTGAAGAAGTCGAACACACACACACACCACAGACCAGAATCTAGAGCCAGACACCACAGTCCACAGCGACAGCACAGTCCACACTCCATAGCCCGCACGCAGGCCGTCGTTCGTTCGTGGCTCCGTGCACCTCGACCTGTCCGCAGGACGCAGCCCGCACGCAGGCTGCAGCTGGCAGCAGAGCAGCCCACACGGCCAGGTTGTACAAGTTCCAACGTAGCTAGCAGCCCACCCCAGACCCCACCATCCGTGCACCCCCAATACTCCGCAGCTAGACCGATGTCGCGCCACCACCGTCGGCCACCTTTTAGACGCATTAATTAAGGTAAAACAATTCTCTTTTCTCTACTATTGTCCTCTACTGTATGTGTGTGACTGGTGGTTTGGCCGTATGGTGTGGTGTGGTGGCTGCGTGGGGTGGCTGTGTGGTGTGGCCGTGTGGCGTTGTGGTGTGGCCGTGTGGCGTGTGGTGTGGCCGTGTGGTGTGGTGTGGTGTAGCAGTGTGGCCGTGTGGTTGGTAGCGTGTGTGTGGCCGTGTGGTGTGGTGTGTGGTGGCCGTAGGGGTGGTGGGTCGTGTGGGGTGGGGGGTGGATGTGAGTGACGCCGGTGGTGGAGCTTAGTGAATGGAGAATGGAGAATGGAGATTGGATAGTACGGTGGTGGTGGTGGGCCGTGTGGGGTGAGGGTGGGTGAGTGACGCCGGTGGTGGTGGTGGTGGAGGAGGCTTGGTGAATGGAGAATGGAGATTGGATAGTAGGGTGGTGGTGGTGGCAGTGTGGTGTGGCCCGTGGGGGGTGAGTGACGCCGGTGGTGGTGGTCCACTGGTGGAGGCATGGTGAATGGAGAATGGAGAGTAGGGTGGTGGTGGTGGTGGCCGTGTGGTGTGTGGTGGTTATATTTAATTATTTACATATATTTAACTACTACTAATAACATTTTTTTATATTTACAGAAATGGATCCTTTAAGTAATGAGGCTGCATGGAACCTATTAATGTGGATCATGTATCTGAAGTTGGTGGGCATAACGATAATCTACAACCAGGATCTTCTCAATCTGAAGAACATGTAGGTAAGAAGGCTCGAGTAGGTAGCTCTTCTTCTCAAGTTTGGGAATTATTTACAAAAAATTGGTATTGGGAATGATGGTAAAAATAGGGCTAAGTGTAAAGCATGTGGGAAGGAATATGTGATTGGAACACATTCACATGGAAACTTCATCTTTACGTCGACATATAGAGAAGTGTCGTTTGAGTCAAATTCCTAGATATCATGATGTTGGTGATATGATAATTGATCATGCGGGGAAGTTAAGATCAAGAAAAACCTGATCCTAAATTTGCTCGTGAGGTCATGGCTATGGCTATTATTGAGCATGATCTGCCATTTTCATTTGTTGAATATAGGAGGATTACACAGTTATAAGGTTATATAATCCTGATTATAAGCCAATCAGTAGAAAAACTGCTACATTAGATGTTTGAAATTTATATTTGACTCAGAAGGAGAATTTGAAACAAATTTTGCAAAAAATTCCAGGGAAAGTATGCTTGACCTTTGATTTATGGACTGCTTCTACTAGTGAGGGATATATTTGTTTGACTGCACATTATGTGGATGTCAATTGGAAATTGTAATAAAAATCTTGCTTTTTCTAAAATGCCCCCTCCTCACTCAGGGTTTGAGTTGTCGAAAAAAGTATTTGAATTTTTGAAAGATTGGGGCATAGATAGGAAGATATTCTCCCTTACATTGGATAATGCATCTGCAAATGATTGTATGCAAGATTTTCTGAAAGAGCAAATTTAATTTACAACATAGTTTGTTATGTGGTGGTGAGTTTTTTCATATTAGATGTTGTGCTCATATTCTTCACTTGATCGTTAAAGAAGGATTGGATGTATGTAGTGAAGCATTGCACAAAGTAAGGGAAAGTGTGAAGTATTGTGAAGGTTCTGAGAGTAGAATGAAACACTTTTTGGAGTGTGTTGAACAGGTTGGCAACATTGATACGAATATCGGTTTGCACTTGGATGTAACTACTAGATGGAATTCCACTTATCTTATGCTTGATAGGGCACTCAGGTATCGACGTGCTTTTTCTTGCTTTCAATGAATGATCGTCATTACAAATACTATCCAACCATTGATGAGTGGGAAAGAGCAGAAAAGATATGCAAGTTTTTGAGCCCGTTTCATAGTATCACCAATTTGATGTCAGGATCATCATATCCAACATCAAACCACTATTTTTTGCAAGTATGGAGGATTGAATGTTTGCTCAATGAAAATTTAAATAGTGAAGATCATGTCATAAGGGAGATGTTCATTAGAATGAAACAGAAGTTCGATAAGTATTGGAGTGATTATAGTGTTATCCTTGCACTTGGAGCAATCTTTGATCCTCGAATGAAATTTGATTTTTTGAGCTTCTGTTTTAACAAACTTGATCCCCTCACTTGTGAAGAGAAGATGACTCATATAAAAGCAAGTTATATAAACTTTATGGAGAATATGAGAAGAACAAAACAGATCACATATCTAGAAGTAGAAGCAATCAGGTTGGATCATCTCCTCAAACACAAGACACATCTGGATGTAGCAGCAGTAAGGGGCAGCAACACATAGAGTTGGAAAGGGCTTGGAGATTGATTTTGCTACATTAGTAGTAAGTTTAATAATTTTTTATTTCCTTAATTATATTTTTTTGTAATATATATTGGTATGTAAATATTTTTTTCTTAATAATGTAGGAATTCTGATACCGTCAAGTAGAAGTACAAAGTTCTGGTAAATCTTCTTTAGATATTTATCTAGATGAGCCAATAATGGATATGGACTTCTACTCAGTATTGGATGTGTTACAACTTGGAAGAGTCAAAAACTAGAGATATCCTGATTTATCTATCATGGCCTCCGATGTGCTTAGCATTCCAATTACTACTATAGCGTCAGAGTCAGCTTTCAGTATCGACGCTTGTGTACTTAATAGTATCGCAGTTCTATGCTTCCAGCCAATGTAGAAGCTCTCATTTGTACACGAAATTGGTTACAAGGATTTGCATGTGAAGGTAATTTTTTTTGTTCTATTCCCAATATTTTCTTTTAATGTATTCACCCTAATATAATATATTCCTAATTATATGTGTAATCTTATAAATTGTAGATCAAGAAGAAGACAATATGAGTGTGGGTGGGACTGCGAATACTTCATCGAAAGGAGACTCCAATTTAGTTATTGATGATTATGATAGTGATGATTGATTTATATATGTAATTTTATTTGCTTCATTATTATATTTGTTTTCCTATGTAATTAGTTAAAAACTGAAACGTATTTTATCATAATTGCTTGATTATCGTTTTAGGTTTTTTTTTTTATCGTATAAGAATGGGATTTAAGAGTAAGTACATATAAATTGAAGTCTCTATTCAAGCATCATTTTTATAGTAAGAAAAAGAGAGAGAGAGAGAGAGAGAGTAACTTAAATGTCAACTAATCTAATTTACTTTGTTTACAACTATTGTTACAATTTGTAACTTACAAACATTAGTCAATATAATGAATTGTCATTATAAGATTCATACTTGTATCAAAAATAATTGAGAGGGTGAATACCATAGAGAAATTATTCCTACTAAAAACTTTTTGGTGTTGTCTTCAATCTTTTAATACTTATATGTAAGGGCATCTTTTTTATTTCTAAGTTATATGTTTGCATGAATCTAATAAGGATTTAACAAATTACGTGCACAATATATATATGTGTGTGTGGCATAGATGTTCACTAGGGTTATTCACATGTAGTGGCTAGCTTAAATGAGATCAATTCATGTATTCAATTTAGTTGTAGGTTTTTTTTTTTTTTAATTTTTTGCACAAGGAAAAAAAAAAAAATTTTGCGGGTCATTGCGGGTTGGCCCGCGGGGCGGGGCGGGTCGACTTTTCCGACCCGCCAGCCTTGCGGGCCAGTGCGGGCCAACCGCGATGACCCGCGGGCCGGTGCGGGTCGGGGTGGGCGGCCCACATTACCGGCCCTAACTATAGCAGGCATGATAGGGTTTTTGAAGTTATCACCTGTAGTTGTCGCGTTCGCCAATGGGTTTAAAGGGTGGGGGCTAAAAACATGTTGACTTTACTTGTAGCATATGCAATTGCTGGAGTGGCAAATCTACAGAATTCCATGCTCTACGCATATGCAATGGCTGCTTTGTTTAGGCTTGATATGACGTATTCTATACCAGATGGACACATAAGGACCAAACATATAAGATGCACTTCATGCCTATAGGGGACGAGTTGGATTGGGGAGCCAGTGCACTTCCTATCACTTTACCTAAGGGGAGACCTTGTATGGAAGAAGGAAAGTTGAGGTGGAAAAGATACCACATAGAGATGGACGTTAGGGAACGTCTAGATCAAATCACATGTGGACTTTGTGGGTTGGGGGAGGGGGGAGGGGGGGTGCGCATAATAGAAGAACGTGCCCATGTCGATGTATAATGGTAACTGGTGGATACCATATATATTTCTCACGTTTGACATTGCATTTGTGATGTTAACATTAGCTTTTTCTCTTTTGTAGCTTAGGTGAATCGTCGACTACTTTATCAAGTTTGTGTGAAGACATGGTAGAAGGGGATGCTTCTTATTCTATATATATACATGCAATTTTGTCATTTATTGAGAAGTTGTTTTGAATGACAATTTATTTAGACATTTGTTAAATGTTATGAAATAATTCAAAGTTGTAAAATCGTATATGTTCACATTGCATGTGAAAATGGCAAGGGGTAATAGTGTTGGTGCACAGAATGTGTACTAATTCATTACAAATCATAAAAATACATAAATTTAATCATTGTAGTGGACCATATACATATGCAAATAATTAAAAAAATCATTGTTTCCTATCCCTATCCCCTCTTATCTCCTACCTATAGTCAAATGCTTAGCTAGTTGGGCGAAGGCATTAGCTAGCTTGCACGTGGAGTTTGAGGAGATTCAAACTCCGGGGTTGGATGCCGATAGGGAGTACTGTAGAACACTCATGGAGGGACGGAACTCCACGAGGTTGGTTGATTGGATGATTCACCTTGGTACATAGGTTGCTTTCTAGGGCGTTACTTTTGTGGAGTGACTGTGTTGGGACATGACCACTAATAGAATGTCGATGCGCTGTCTCCTATTGGGCTGACCATCGGCCCTGATCTAGCTGCACCGCACCGGAATCAATATGCATTGGGGCATGCCTACTGAGTAAAGACTGAAGGATCAAGATATCTAAATTTATCTATTATGCAAAACCATACAAATATTTTCACTTTGCAACAAGTACTTGATTTTTCATTAATTTAACGACGTATTAATATTAATCGTATTTAATTAATGGATTAAATGTTAACTACTTTATTTTATGACTAATACTAAGAAACCATACAATATTACATTTGCAACAAATACAAATTTTTAAACTAATTAATTTTATAGTAATTTAATTAATGATGTATTAACAATAATTCCTTTTGATTAATGGATAATTAATAACAAATTTAAATTTTATAACTCATTCTACAAAACCCCATACAAAATTTTCACTTTGTAATAAATACTTAATTTTTACAAATTAATCGTATAAAAATTTTAATTAATGACATATTAACGACTAATCGAATTTAATTAATGGTAATTATTAACTGCTTAATTTTATAACTATTCTATAAAAACCATAAAAATATTTTGCATTTGCAAAGAATACAAAATTTTTCCCACTAATTAATTTTATAGAAATTTAATTAATGATGTATTAAAACCACTAATCCCATTTGTTTAAATGGATAATAATAACTAATTAATTTTATAACTCATTCTATAAAACCATACAATTTTTTTCACTTTACAAAAAATAAAAAAATTTTTCACTAATTAATTTTATAACGATTAATTAACGACATATTAACGTTTAAATTATATTTAATTAATAGATAATTAAAAACTATTTACTTTTATGCCTAATTCTACAAAACCATACAACTATTTTTCAAATTTTCAATGAATACAAATTTTTTACTAATTAAAATTAACGACATTTTTAATGATTTATCACATTTAATTAACAGATAATTAAGAACTACTTACTTTTAAGGGCTAATTTTACAAAAATCATATAAATATTTTCATTTGCAATGAATACAAAATTTTTTACGAATTAATTTTTTATCAATTAATTAATAACTAATCACTACAATTAATAGTTAATTAACAATAACTTAATTTAATGACCATTTTTACAAAAATACATTATAATAAAAGATTACATAATTCAAATTTTTTAATGTTAAATAATTTTTATATTAAAATGATTTAATTACTAATTGATAGTTAATTTTAAAAATAACTACTATTTTAATAATATATATGTAGTTTATATATTTACATGTTTTTTTTTGGCATTTATCTAAACTAATATAACAGCAACAAAAAAAAAATTTTTGTTAAGAAAACATACCGAGATCTTATAAAGATTTTCCACACACATTTTAAATAGAGTAAAAATCTCATAAAATACAAATTATGGAAAAAATAATTTCTAAACAACAATAGAGAGTGGGTTTACTGAGGAAATTGAAACATAGAAATGTGAAAATATGAATTGAGAATTTGTATTTATATTAAAAACTGTCAGTGTAAATTTTTTTTTTATGTATTATTGTGTATTATTATATAAATTTATTGTATCACTTTTATAGTTTTGCAAATAAACTTTTGTAATAATTCCATCGGTTTACAGTGTTATATAATTTATAGATTTGTAAGAAAAAAAAATTTAATGTTGTATTGAAGGCGCAGAACGGGTTTGCGCCTTCAACGAAAAAATTTGCATATCACTAAAAATGCATACGTAATCTGCGATTTCACAACCTATTTTAGTAATAATTTTTACGGGTATAATATTTACATAATTTTTTTTAAATGATAATATTTAAGTATGTAATTTGCAATGATAGCTACCTACTACCTCAAAATAAAAATAAAAAAATGCACTAAAACCCATTTTTCGTGCCAAACAAATTGTACATGTTTGTATTTCTAACATAACAATCCATAGACACACTTGCAAAATGTTTAGTCCATTTTGGCGGTACTTTTGCTAATAATGTTTATCTTGGATGGGTATTCGGTCTGAGTCTTGTTGTGGCTACCTAAAGCCGGTTCGGCTCAATTGGCTATCACATCACAAACGGTTTCTGTCTACTCGCATTCGGCCTTCATCACGCTGGGTCGGTCTTCACTCGTATTATGTGGAAGCATAAAGACGGCTCGTCTTGATTAATTTCCCAAATTATTATCTAATATATAGTTTTCTCAGTTCAAACAAGATTTGTTGGGAAATTGATCCGGTTTGGAAAAAAAAAAAAAATCACATTTCTAGGCTCGTTTAAGCTTGAATGATTAATTTATAATAATAGAATGGACAACTTCGATCCAAAGTCTTATAAAATAATGTTACGTTAGGAACAATTTTAATTTTGATCGCAGTCTTGATATTTATTCATACCTTTAAATCATCCGACCGTTAAACAAAAATTAAAAATTGGCAGATGTTTAGAACGTGTGGACTAAGTTATTCATGTGGACCCATGGAAGGTTCTTTTGAGGGACAAATTCCAATACGTAAGGCATTGTCTTCACCAAAGTCAAAAACATCCAGTCAACAAATTACTGCTCTAAATATAAACAACAAACTACGTGTTTTTTAAATGGGGAAAAAATTTTCCTGAAAAGTGTTTTGCCCATTTAAATTGCAGCAACACTCCTAAAATTTTAATAAATAATAGAAAAACCACAAACCAAAAATCACAACTAATCCTAATCTCCAATTAGTGTAAGAAAAAAGAGATCAATAGTGAAAAGGAACCCTTTATTTCATTTCTCATTAAAAATTTAAAATTACTATAATATGACAAAATAAATCCAGCAAATGTACCCAAGAAATTACCAAGAATCATTACAAATAAAGGGGGAAAAATGAAAGAAGAGGATGAAATGGGCAGCTTTTATTGCCGCTTTTGCTGTGTTTCAAATAATTGCGATCCGTCTTTGTATTTGTTATGATGTGTTACAGAGACCTAAGTTTAGAATAAGCTCCTTTGAGTTCCAAAACATTAATCATCAATACTTAAACACCTTCATTTGACATGAGTTTTATTACCCATAAGAGGGAAAAACAAAAAACTTTGATCTTATAATATGATGTCACCACTGGGGAATTCACCTATAGAGGTATTCAAATTGGATAGATAGATATTGAAAAAAGAAAGGTATTTTTTCAAATTTGCCAAGAAGATTAATGCTAATGTAAATTTGTCCTTTAGAGCATGGACTAACATTTCGAATCTTAGTAGTGAGTTGAGTTATGGGGTTTTAACATTGAGCCCCGCGGAACAATGAATGAAAAGGTGGAATGATGTTTATATTTAAGAGGAAGAAGTCCACTAATATGAATTCTACAATGGAAATTGATGTCTCTGCTAAGGTATTAAAGCCCTTTTGTCTTGCAAATGAACCATTTAAAAGGGGTTTCGCTAAACGATTTAGTTTTAAGGATAAAATTTCTTTGCATTCTTTTATTTTTTTTTGAATATTTTTAACTCATTATTGAGTTGTTTGTAAAATATTTTGATGGGAATCCATCCTATGGTTCCAACAGTGGGGGAACCTAACTTGGATGCATGAGCTTAACCATCGATATATGGCCACAATTTATCTAATAATGTTTGATTTTGTACTTTAGCAGATATATTGATCGGTTTTACATGAGGGCCCAAAATAACATGCACTAAAAATCAACTTGAGGGACATTTTTAAAGTCACATCCAACGACTCAAAAATTGTTCCATTAAACTGAAGAATCGGCCACTTGAAGACCATTTGTATTTGTATTTGTTGCTTATGAAAAACCGGTCATTTTGATTTTTATACTTGTAATTTTGATTCTTTGAACCGACCACCTAGTAGTAACTTTGAAATTTTTTTTTGTTTATTTTACCTTAATAGGAGCAAGTATAAATACTTGCTAACTAGGGTTTTTAGGAGCTTTTGATAATTTGTTTAAAATATACACTTTGTGTGTATGAGAGAATCCCCTCTTGCTAGCATTCACTCTTATTGTTACGTGTAATTGATTGGTATTGGAATTCCATAGTAATACTTTTAATTTGGGTTTATGCCCTTTGGGAAATTTTGACTTCATTTTGTTCATCACCCCCTCTTAAGTCCAATTCGTGTGATTGTTTAATTTATTTATATCTTGTGCTTGTGAACTTGGAATTATTAAGCACATAATATTTACTATGGAATTTATTTGGCACTTTGTATTCACACTTGAGAATGCTGATTACTTTTTCCATATGTTCACTTATCATAATGTGCAAAATAAAATAGCTTTGTAAAGACATATTAGAAGTGTATGGCTAGTTTGTGCCTCTTAAATAACTTTGAGGAAATTGTTAATTGTTGTTGTTGGATCACCGATTATCACGTAAAACTTGTTTTTCTAAAATTTACTTCTAAAATTCGAAATTATTAAATATTATAAACCTAGTTTTTAAATTTTACATGTTAAATTTTACAAAAAAAGTTTAAAGTTACAAATGCCATATACAATAAAACTTGTCGAATTTATTGTTTCATCATCTTAAAAGATGACATGGAAATAATGATTGGTTAAATTATATAAGTGTTGTTAAGTTATAATTTGACAGGTTAAAGTTTGATTGGGCATGATGTTTAGTACATTCAAACTTCAAGTGAAAAATTGTAAAAACACACAGAGTTCAAGTAGTAAGTAACATTATCTCAAGTTCTTTTGAAAATTTCCCTATCCTAACACCGAGTAAGGTTTCTAAAATCATTGATAGAACTAGAAAAAAAAAATATTGGTGATAAGCTAAAAAAAAAGGAAATATCACGCCTCAAATCCGTAGAAAGGGATGTCAATCTATGTTTTTTATTCTTTCATAAGCACATGCATGCGAGGTTTAGATATTTACATTCTCCAAGTCTTTTTTTCCAAAGTCTCTTATTATTTGAAATGTTAGGATAAATTAGTTTTAGTTGGATTTATCCCAATGATTATGGCGTCTTTAATTATAGTTAGGATCAAGAACAGGGATTGGAAATTGAATGAATAATAATTTTGGGTTTAAAAGAGAGGGACAATTGTTGAATGGAAAGGTTGCTAAGATAGATGTCTAAAAGGGCATCAGTGGTTGATTAGGGGTTTGAGTGTTCAACTAGTAGGGACTTTTATAGATATGGTTTTTTTCCCATCTTTTTTTTTTTTGCCTATAATTCATCTAAGTTAGGTCTTAGGGTCTTGTTTATGGTCCCAAAGGTTTTAATTTTATAGACTTGACTTTGATTTGTTAAATCCCCTTTTATTTATCATTTAAAATTAGTGTTAGGGCCTTAAAAGCGTTATTTTTAATTCTAGTATTTGATTTTATTTGTTTTACCTGTTTAATCAAAAGTGACAACATTTTATTAAATTTTAATTTAAAATAAAGTAATTTGATTATGGAAATTTAAAATCTAGAAGTTGATTTCTAGCAATAAAACTTTGACTCAATAATTTTTTTTTAGCAGTCAATTTTGGTTTTTTTTTATCAAGTGTTTAATTTTTTTTTTTTGTTTAATTTCTTAGATTTTGTTTATTTTAGTTTTGACCACGTGATTTATTATTAATTTTTATGTAAATTTCCCAGATTTTGTTTATTTTGAGTTTTTCTATAAGATTCTTTATATTTTGAAGTCAAATTGGAAATGTAAGAAAAAGTTTTAGATCCTGGGGCCCGTTATCCCTTGCTTATGGTTGTGCACCTCTCCCTTTTAACAGCAAGAGATCACTTACAAAAGTGATTATTTAAGAGTGGATTATTTATAGTGCTTTGCATAAGTTTGGGTTTCTCACCTTAGAGATATGGTGCTTATTTGCATTTGTTTTTATATATGTTTGTTAGGATCCAAGTTTATTTATTAGTTTCATGTTTGTACTATTTTTTTATTGTTTCCATCATCTTTTCCTATTATCTAAAAGATTTGCTTGTCATTTTATCATTTATTCAATTTTTGTTTCTTATTACTAGTTACTTTCATTTCCAAAATTTTCACACTTATCAATATAATTGTGTTTATTTATTTAATTTAGAATATTTGAATTGTCTTATTTTTTACCTTTTATAAATTAATTTTTATACTAAAAAACCTTCACTTCACCTATTCTTTCCTGCATATCTTCACCCACTATCTAGGTTCAAGCCTAAAATATAATTTATCAACTTCACTATGCATTTCAGCTGAGCTCTTCAGATATCAACTAACCTCCACAAGAGTTTTCGGTGCATCACGTCATTCGATTGTATTATATTAGTCAACTTGGTCTCTATCCATTCTATTGACTATTAGATCAACTACTCTTCATGTGCCTTTATAAAATATCTTTACTATAAATATCCTCATTGCCACATCAATTCTCGTAATCTATTGCTTTTGGTACTATCCTCATTTCCATCGAAGGCTTTATTATTCACTTATCAAATTTCATATATAAATACACTAGCTAATTAAGATCCATTATGTATTTTATGTAGCCACTAAAATATTTCAATTAAATAATTTAAAAATAAGAGCAAAAGGATAATTATACCTTACGGTTTGCCCTTAACTTATATATGCTAAAGCCCTCTTCTTGATTCTTTTCAAACTTTTGTTCACAATAAGGTGAAAACCTTAATCCTTTCTTGACTCACCTGCCACAACTGCTCCCTTTGCAACCCGAAGGGCACCGTTGAATTGTCCCTCTCTCCTCTTAGCAATTTATTGGTTGTTGTGGATGGAGAAAATTCTTGACTGACGCAGCGAGGAAAGTGTAAAACACGAGACCAATTCTCGGATTGGACCTCACGAATAAACAAAATAATCTGAGTTTATTCCTTGAAAATCTCAATTGAGCACAATTGAAAGAATAGAGAAAACTCTTCTCTAAGTGTATATAATTTGACAAAAGAATAAAAGCTAACCCTAAAAATGACCTAGCAACTATATTATAGTCCTTAGGGAAACAAATAAAAAGGAAATATATATGTACACGTAGAAATAAATATATGTATACCGTCTGTCATCTGGCTGATACACGGCAGTGTTATAAGGCCGTGTATGTTTCTGTGGTTCTTCTAAACACAACACACGGCAGTACCTTCTTGCCGTGTATAAGGCCGTGTATGTTTCTGTGAATTATTCAGACTCAACACACGGTCGTGTCGTTGAACCGTGTGTATACGGCCGTGTATGTTTCTGTGGAGCTTTTAGACACATTACACGACCGTTGCCTTGTAAAAACACACCTAATCAACCCGTGTCAGCTATGATGTCCATATCATTCTCTCCCGCCTGCGAAGAACTCGACTCGAGTTCTCTTCTTGTGAATATGCTTTCCATGTTGTTCCCTCTCTTTGAATCGTCTTGATTTATCCCATTTATCTCGTTGCTTGATCGTGAGTCGCATTACATCATCCACCTCACCATAGTAACACTTGTCATCGAATTTTCTATTAAATTCATTTGTGCACAATCCGGATGGATTTTAGTGTTAATGGGATAATCACCTTTTATGTTGATAGGAAGCAATGGAGCAATTGCACTTATTATCCGTAGCGCTTCCCCTGGGTTGGAATAAAGTTTTTAGGCAAAACATTGAAACTCTACATCCTTAATCTCCTTCATTGGTGCAATGAATCTGCTCGAAGTATCTCTAGTCTTCGACTCTTCAGTAACCATCATCACCTGCTGTCATTCAACAAAGGCTCCTCTGCAATAGCTTCCTCACCAACACAATTTTGTAGGCTTTGACTGTTTTACCACTGCCCCCACCATCATCAATCAAAGTACCATGATCATTAAGGGTTAAGTTTTCCTCTTGTTCGACCATCTCCTCCTTAAGCACTTTTGGAATTAAGTTTACTGGCTTAGGTGTCTGTGAAATTTTTTGAGGAAGGATTGGTTCGTAATCTAGGGGAAAGAACTTTCGTTCTAGAAAGCATTGCATCATAAACCAAGTCCTCACTAGATCTTTACCTTCAAGGCGTCTTACTCCCAAAGTTGTTCCACCAATACAATGCATCACCCTACAAACGACTTTCCACTAACTCTATCTTCATTCCCTCAGAAATCCTCATATGGTCAAAGAATCTTTCAACGTCTCAACCCAAACCCTAAACTCATTCAGACTCCCAATACTATCGAACTCAGATACAACATATTTAAATTGAGAAAGATTTCATCTTTATACCTGTAATTATATCTATTGTATCGTCTTATGCTACCATGGCCTCTTCTCCTAGCCAGATCTTTAAGAATCTCATCTTCATCATCCGTATCATAAGTAACAGAACTGATCCTTAGATCGCCTTCCGGTCGTTCCAATAAACCTGCCTGCTACTGTTGGTATTGGATCGATAAGTCTGGGCTTCATGATGCGTCCCTTTCGTTGGATTTTTGACCCATGGTCTCCTCTACCGCCCTTCGTATTGGTTTGCCCATAACGTAGGACTTCCGCATCCTGATCTAGGTCGAGAACGCGACCGTCGTCAACACCATCGTTAACCGACATCTCCATAGGAAATTGCCTTGTTCTGATACCAACTGACATAGCGAGGAAAAGCGTTAAAACACGAGACCAATTCTCGGATTGGACCTCACGAATAAACAAAGAATAATGTGAGTTTATTCCTTAAAATCTCAATTGTGCACAATTGAGAGAACGGAGAAAACTCTTCTTAAGTGTATATAATTTTACAAAAGAATAAAAGATAACCCTAAAAATGACTAGTAACTATATAGTCTTTAGGGAAACAAATAAAAAGGAATATGATGCGGACATCGTGGCAGACACAGGTTGAGGCACGGGTTGATACACGGTGGATACACGGTCATGTACAGGTCAGGGAACTTCCAGAAATGCACACGGTTGCATATACGGTCAGGAGGTACGACGTGTGAGGAAACCTGGATGACTCTAGAAACATACACGGCCTATTACACGGTCAGGAAGCACGGCGTGTGTTCTGTCAGGATCTCCCCAGAAGCATACACGGCCACAAGCACGGCCAGGGAGCACGACCGTGTATTACGCCAGACATATTCCCAGAAGCATACACGGCTTTGAGGCACGGCCGTATATACGATAGTGAACAGACTTGTATATTAATATTTATTTCCACGTGTACATTTATATTTTCTTTTTTTATGTATTTTTCTAGAAGAGTATATATACTGTTGTTAGGTTTTTTAGGGTTACGTTTTATTGATTATTCAAACACCTTTGAGAGACGAGTTTCTCTGTATTATTCGATTGTGCACAATTGATTAATTGAATAATAAACTCTGATTCTTCTTTGTTTATTCTAAAGTTCCAATCCTAGAATTGGTCTCGGGTTTTACGCTTTCCTCGCTGCGTCAGTTGGTATCAGAGTAAGGCAAATTCCTGCGGAGATGTCGGCTAACGATGGTGTTGATGGCGGTCGCGTTCTCGACCTTGATCGGGATGTGGAAGTCCAAGGAGTCAATCAATGGGCTCCAAGGGCGGTGGTCGAAACCATGGAACAGAGACTTGGGCGTTGTAGAATTAGCGTCTAGAAGACCTGGTGGCGTATTTCGACGCTATGGTGATGGGCCACAATGGGAACAGGGTTGTTGTTGGGAATTGACCGAGAGTAGCAGTCGCTTGTGGCGGTCTTATCAATGAACTTGCTGTTGGAAATAATGGAACCGAAGGATTGATGAAAGCTCCTCTGAGGAAGAGGATGAATTTATGTAGAGGAGGGGACAACCACCGAGAAGGGGTGGTGTTGGTGGTGGCAAGTACCGCGGAGTGGATGACCAGATTGATTAAGAATACGGTGGCGGGTATCGACGAAACCACCAGGGATTCGATCATGCCGATGGCGGTGACTTCCGTCTTAAGGTAGACATTCCTTCTTTTAATGGTAATCTTAATATAGAGGATTTTTTGGACTGGCTTGCGGAGGTCGACAGATTCTTCGATTATATGGAGGTTCCTGAGGATAGGAGAGTAAGGTTAGTTGCTTGTAGGCTGAAAGGCAGGGCGTCTGCATGGTGGGATCGATTGCAGAACCGTAGGCAAAGGGAAGGAAAGCAACATATTAGAACATGGTATCGCATGAAAAATTTGTTGTAGAGAGATTTCCTACACCCGACTACGAGCAAATCCTTTTCCAGCAGTATCAACGATGTCTTCAAGGGCAGAGGACGGTGCATGAGTACACCGCTGAGTTCATGAGGTTGGCGGAAAGGAATGATCTGAGGGAGATTGAGGGTCAACAGGTGGCACGATTTGTAGATGGGTTGAAGCTTCAAATTAGAAACAAGATAGGGGTGACGGTGTTCAGAACTGTCAATGAAGCTAAGAATTTGGCCCTCCGAGCGGAAATGATGATCCAAGAGCGGAGTGTAAGGTTAGGAGGAGGTAAGAGAAACTATGCTTATGATAATCTTGGCAGTAGTAGTAGGGTGATTGGCGAAAGGCTTAGAGGAGTCTTTGAGAGCCAGTGGGAAGCATGGAAAGAAAAGAAGATAAAGCTGAGGGGAAGAGACCTCTTGAGAGCAAAGAAACCCAGAGGTAAAATAACCTATATGCCAAACCAATCTTGGGGAAGTGCTATAGATGTAATCAGCCAGGACATCGATCCAATGAATGCTCCGAATCGGCGAACTGTAAACATTGTTGAAAGGGAAGAGGAGGAGGAAGTGTGTTGTGAGCCAGATGGTGACGATGATTACTATGAGGAGGCTGATGATGCAGTGGAGCCTAACTATGTAATTAGGAGGATGATGCTAGCACCAAAGCAGGAGGGTAGTTACAACGACACTAGCTATTTCGCACTAGGTGCACGATGGTGGGAGAGTGTTTGACCTAATTGTTGATAGTGGGAGCTGCGAGAACATCATCGGAAAGGAGGTGTGAAGAGACTCCAGCTACTGATAGAGAAACATTCGAATCCTTACACCATAGGATGGATTAAAGCGGCGGAGCGAATCGAAGTGAAAGAGATGTGTCAGGTTCCTTTTCGATAGGCAAGTATCGGGATGAGGTATACTGCGACATCGTCGATATGGACGCTTGTCATTTGTTATTTGGACGGCATTGGTAGTTTGATGTGGATGGCCAACATGCCGGGAAAGAAAATAAATATAGATTGGAGAAGGAGGGTTGTGAAATATACGCTACTACCTTTGACGGATAAACGGCCTAAGACCCAGAGAGTAGAAGGGAAATCTTTTCCGACAATCACTCAATCAAAAAAGGAAATGACCGAAGATATTACGGAGTCCCGTCTAATGCATGCTCTTGTGTGGTAAAGAACACGGGAGAGGACATGGAAAGTGTAGAGGCTCCGGAGGAAGTAAAAGGGTTATTAGAGGAATTTAAAGAGGTAGTGCCGGAAGACTTACCAGAAGGGCTACCTCCATTGCGAGACATCCAACACCACATCGACTTGGTGCCTGGAGCTAGTCTTCCTAACCTCCCTCACTATCAGATGAGCCCCAAAGAAACGGAGGTCCTATAGGAGAAGGTCCAGGACTTACTAGATAAAGGATTCATCTGAGATAGCATGAGTCAATGTACCGTACCAGCACTATTGAAGCCAAGAAGGATGGGGAGTGGAGGATGTGTGTGGATAGCCGGGCGATCAACAAGATCACAATTGGATATAAATTCCCAATACCTCGCATTGAGGATATATTGGACCGGTTGAGTGGAGCGGTAATCTTTTCCAAAGTAGATCTCAGAAGTGGGTATCATCAAATTCGGGTTAGACTTGGGGATGAGTGGAAGACCGCCTTCAAGATAAAGGAAGGGTTGTACGAATGGTTGGTTATGCCATTCGCTTTCAGCAATGCACCGAGTTACCTTCATGCGCGTGATGAAATAGGTACTTAAACCATTCATAGGTCGGTTTGTTGTTATATACTTTGATGATATTCCTAATTTATAGCAAGACTAGGGATGAGCATCTAGTGCACTTGAAGAATGTTCTGACTGTACTGAAAGAGAATAAGCTCTATGCTAATATCAAGAAGTGCATATTTATGTCACCGAGGCTGCTGTTCTTAGGCTTCATAGTGAGTGGTGAGGGTATCACAGTGGATGAGGATAAGGTGAGGGCCATTAGAGATTGGCCCACTCCCAAGACCATTACCGAGTCGAGAAGTTTTCTGGGGTTGGCAGGATTCTATAGGCGTTTCATACAACATTTTAGCACGGTTGCTGCCTTATTGACTGAGTGCCTAAGAAGGGAAAGTTTCATTGGGATGGGGAAGCTGAGTCGGGATTCGCGATGCTCAAAGAGAGATTATGTAGTGCGCTGGTGTTGGCTTACCGGACTTCGATAAACTATTCGAAGTCGACTGTGATGCCAGTGGTGTAGGTATTGGCGATGTGCTTTCTCAGGAGAGAGAGACCCGTGGCCTTCCATAGTGAGAAGCTCTGCAAAGCAGGAGAAAATGGTCCACGTATGATTAAAGAATTCTATTCAGTGGTCAGAGCCCTGAGGATGTGGGAGCACTACTTGGTTGGTAAAGAGTTTATCCTATACTCGGATTGTGTCGCCCTAAAACACCTGAATAATCAGACCCACATCTGCAAAGATATGCATGCCAGATGGATACAGTTTCTGCAAAAAATTTCCATTTCGCTGATGCATAAATCTGGGGTCTAGAATAAGGTCGCCGACGCATTAAGCAGGAGAGCGGATTTATTGGTTACTATGAGGGTGAAGTGGTCGGATTTGAACAGTTGAAGGAGTTGTATGAGACAGATGAAGATTTCGGAGCTACTTGGAGAAATGCATCAATAAAGAACCCAATGCAGTTATTACATTCTGGAGGGTTACTTAATGAAGGGTAACCAGCTTTGCATTCCCGAATCCTCCTTGAGGGAGAAATTGATCAGAGACCTACATGGAGGAGGATTAGCCGGCCACCTAGGACGTGACAAAACATAGCAGCAGTGGCTGCAAGATACCATTGGCTTTAGTTGAGAAGGGATGTAGGGCGAAATAGTGCAATGGTGTTACATCTGTCAGACATCAAGGAGCATTATCAGAATACTGGGCTGTACACTCCGCTACCAGTACCTGAGAATATCTGAGAGGATATCCATGGATTTCGTGTTAGGTTTGCCTCGTACCCACGAGGTGCTGACACTGTTTTTGTAGTTGTGGATAGGTTCTCCAAGATGGCTCACTTCATTCCTTGCAGGAAGTATGACTGATGCACAAAGCGTTGCCAAGCTATTCTTTAAGGAGGTGGTCAGGTTGCACGGGGTTCCCAAGTCCATCATTCGGATAGAGACACCTGATTCCTTAGCCATTTCTGGAGGACGCTATGGTACATGTTTAATTCTTCCCTTAACTTTAGTACAACCACCCTCAAACCGATGGGCAAATGGAAGTGACGAACAGGACCCTCGGAAATTTATACGAAGAATCTGTGGAGAGAAGCCGAAACAATGGGACCTGGCACTCTCTCAAGCCGAGTTCGCTACAACAATTCATCTATAGAACTACTGGGAAATCGCCCTTTTCAGTGGTCTATACCAAGGCGCCTTCTCATGCCTTGGATTTAGCTTCTTTACCAAGGGTGTTGACACCAATGTTGTCGCTAAACACCTGGCAGAACAGTACCACACGGTGACATTTGACATGAAAGAGCGAATTGAGAAGGTGAATGAGCAGTATAAGAAAAGCCACCGACAAACATCGGAGGAAAGAAACTGTTCGAGGTGGGAGATCAAGTGATGGTGTTCTTAAGGTAGGAACGCTTTCCTGTGGGAACGTATAGCAAGTGGCAACCGAAGAAATATGGGCCTTACAATATTGTCGCCAAGATCAATGACAACGCCTCTGTGGTTGGGCTCTCGGAAAGCATGAAAATCTCCAAGACCTTCAATGTAGCTGACTTGTCCCCATTTTAGCAGATGACAAACCTCTTTATCCAGAAGAGAACTCGGGGTCGAGTTCTTCATTGGTGGGAGAGAATGATGCGAACATCGTGGCGGACACAGGTTGAGGCACTAGTTGATACACGGTGGATACACGGTCGTGTAACAGGTCAGGGAACTTCCAGAAACACACACGGTTGCATACACGATCAGGAGGCACGGCCATGTGAGGAACCTGGATGACTCCCAAAAACATACACGGCCAGGAAGCACAGCCGTGTTTTGTCAGGATCTCCCCAGAAGCATACACAGCCATAGGCACGGCCGTGTATTATGCCAGATATATTCCCAGAAGCATACACGGCTTTGAGGCACGGCCGTGTATACGACAAAGAACAGACGTGTATATATTAATATTTATTTCCACGTGTACATTTATATTTCCTTTTTTATGTATTTTTCCAGAAGAGTATATATACCATTGTTAGGTTATTTTAGGGTTACGTTTTATTGATTATTCAAACACCCTTTGAGAGACGAGTTTCTTTGTATTATTCGATTGTGCGCAATTGAATTTCATTGAAGAATAAACTCTGATTCTTCTTTGTTTATTCTAGAGTTCCAATCTTAGAATTGGTCTTGGGTTTTAAAGCTTTTCTCGCTATGTCAAATATATATGTACACTTGGAAATAAATATATGTATACACGTCAGTCATCTGGTTGATACACGGCCGTGTATAAGGCCGTGTATGTTTCTGTGGTTCTTCCAGACACAACACACGATTGTGCCTTCTTGCCGTGTATAGGGCTGTGTATGTTCTGTAAATTATCCCGACTCAACACCGAC
>JBBMOL010002768.1:0-21259 GCA_037954665.1 Laguncularia racemosa
AATTTTAAAAAATTGCGTTAAAACTTAAATCAAAAATTTTTGAAAAATTTAAAAATTCATCAACAAATTTAAAGGTTTTAAAAAAAAAAAGCGAACACGGCTTTTTGATCCTGAGTACGGGTACTAGGCACCCATTCGGGTAACCCCCTAAAATGAATAAAAAACATTTTCTTAAATAAATTCAAAAACATAAAAGTAAAAGGGACACAAAAAAACCATTTCTAAAGATAACTTTTAAGAGATTGGGTGGTAACCGCATAGGTTTTAATGGGTTTAGCCTCCGGCCCAAAAAAACCTTGGTTTTCCTTTTTCTCTTCTCCAAAAACGAGAAGAAAAGAACGACGTGTAGTCCAAAAAAGACTAATCCCCCTTTGTCTTAATTCAATTTTCCCAAACAACGTTGGGGGGCGACTCCAAAAATAAAACAAAAATTCCTAATTCAAGTCGAGGACTGATTAGAGAGCATAGGCTTTTAGATCGGATAGGAAGGGGAATTTAAAAAAATTTGACTCACAATTATCTAAAAGGGAAAGAAGACCCCCTCAGTAATAAAAACCCACACCCAGATGCGAAAGTTTTATAAAAAGGGGGCGACCCAATCGCTTATCATTATGCTCATAAAGACTAAAATTTTAGGTAGGGGGGCTCTGTCGAGCAATATAAAAGGGTCCAAATTTGCTAAAGGGGCCTTGATGAGAAATTTTGCTATTCGACAAGGAAAGGGGCCCACCCTAATTATAAGTTTTAACCTAGACCCCAATGTTAAGGGTGTGCTATCATATCAGCACATGGGGGTATTGGGGGGCCAATTGAAGGGAAATTGGGAGTTGAGTTTCAGAACCCTTTCCCTTGTTACTACTCTTTCACTTTACCCACTATGACCCATTAAGATATCAAAACACCAAAAATAAATGGTAAATAATGAATTGTTGACCATTGTGTTCAGGAAGGGGGCGACGTTTATGGAGGAAAAAAAAAAGGAGAATGTGAATTTTACACTCAGGAAGAGAAAAAAAAAAAGGGAGGGATCAAGCCAAGGCAAAGGAAAGGGAAAATCCCTCCCTAAAGGACATAAAGAAGGAAGCTGGTGCTTTTTCTGTAAAAAAAAAGGGGCACTGAAGAAACAGTGCACCAAGTTCTGCAGTGGCTTGATAAAAAAGGTCCAATTTTTCATTGTTTGTTATAAAACCAATAGATTGATTTATATAAAAAAGGGTGGATTGATTTTTTTTCTAAATCCATGTGACCAATTCATTGCAGGTTTAAAGGGAAAACCTGCGGAATCAGGGGAAGTGAGCGTGCATTTTCGGGGAAATAAGAGTCCTCACATGTGGAACTTTGGGACTGCCTTATTTTTAAAAGTAGTGGTTACTTTTTGAAATTTAAAAAATGACTTTTTTATTTCCTAGGTCTCGGGAATTTAAATTTTAAGTTTTCCAGACTTGTACAAGGTTTTTCCTTTAACTTTTCGGATTCAGTTTTAAATTTTTTTTAAAAATCATGTTTTTGGATGTGGTACTTTGTCTGATGGTTTTTTCTTCTTTTTTTAAAAAATGTGAAACCTACTTTTATGCATTTTCTGAAAGGTTTGGCACAAAAACGTTTGTGCGAATGGGAAAACCCTCTATGTTAGGGAGGGGAGATTAGGTATATTCCAGATAATTAAAAAAGGTTGGTAAATTTTGGGGTAATTAGTGCTTAGTTTTACCGATTTTGAGACTTTATAAGTTGTTTAAAGGGGGAAACAAACTAACAAGCAAAAGGGGTCCCCAAAAATTTGAATTTTTGGGAAAACATACAAAAAAAGACTTTATAGCCAAACAGGGGATGCTACCGAAAAAAGTACTTCGCTCTTTTATAATGATTACTCACATATTGTATCTTACTTGCTTAAAACAAAAATTTAACACTAAAATTTTTTAAGGTTTTTAAAAAGTAAGTGAAAAACAATTGGAAAACATATTAAAATCTGAGATCTGAAGAGGGAAAATCAGGGTGTACAAAAGAAATGGAAAAGCGACGGGTCCATTTGCGAGTTTTCTTAAAAGAGAATGGGATTGTTTGCCCAATACATTTTCCTGGCTCCCAACCAAATGGGTAGTGAAAGGAGAAAACCCGAACATTTTTGGGACATAGTGGGGAGTTGCTTGCAAACCCAAAGCTTCCTGACTTTTTGTGGAATAAAGCCTTAAAACCTGGTACTATTGAACCGATTCCAACCAAGGCTGTCCAAACCCCATTTGAATTATTCAAAGGGGGAAAACCCGATTTGCGACATGTAACTTTGGGGGATGCCCGTTGAAGAAAGAGTCACAACCAATGAGAAGAATTTGGCCCCCAAAGGACTTTAGGGGTATTGAGGTTATGCCAAAGGTCTAAAGGATACGATTTTATTGCCATCTCATAGAAACTAGGTTTGGGGAAATAAAAAAATGCAAAATTTCTTGAAAATAAACTGATCAGTGGGAGCGACGATCTCAAACTTTTTTTTTGAGAAAGACCATTCAGATGCCCAATAGACACCTCGAGCCCAGATGATTGTTTTTGTTAACAACACGCCTCCAGCACAAATCTTTAAAAATTTCAGCCCCCAAATACCACAAGCTGTGAACCCGATTCAGTAGAGTTGAAGTTCAACAGATCCCAAGCTTTTGAACAACCAGCTGAAAAATTTTATCCTGCCCTCAGGGAATGTTATACGCATTGAGAAGATCTACTAATAAGGAAATCACAAATTCCTAGTGACTATGTTGTATATCTACAAGAGTGGACTAAAATATTAACCCAAAAATGACCCTAGTCGTTTCACGGCCAGGGTTTCAAAGGTTTCGAACTTGTGGCATAATGCCATGAAAGAGAGAGGATTCGATGGCTCTAAGGATTTGGAATCTCGTCAAGTCCCTAATGGTGAAAAAACCCTTTGGGATGCAAATGGGTCTTCAAAACTAAAAAAACTCACAAGGAAACTTTTAGAGACATAAACAAATCTTGCTAAAGGATTCACCAAAGGGAAGAATTGATTACCAGAGACTTTTTCCTTGTCTAAGAAAGATTTCCTTAATTAATGATGTTTTTGGTTGCACACTTTGTTTTGGGGGATTTTCCCCAAAATGGATTTGAAAACGGTTTCCCTTTAAAGGGAGATCTAAGGAAGGGGTTACATAAAAACAACCAAAGGTTCTTTTCTAGGAAGTACCCTTTGGTTTGCAAGCTTAATAAACCCATATATGGTTTAAAACAACCCCCGCAATGGTATTTGAAATTCCATGTTTTTCATCACTTCATTTGGTTTTTGAAGAAAACATGAGGGATCAATGTATATACCAAAACAGTGGGAGTAAAATTTTTTTCTTGTATATTGTGGTGATATTTTACTTGCAACCAATAAAAAGGGGTTTTGCTATATGATTTGGAAACAATTTCTCCAAAAATTTTGATAGAAGGAATGGTGGGACTTTTTCTTGGCATTAAGATCCATGGGATAAATCTCAAGGCATTTTAGTTTGTCTCAAAAAACCCTTTTAATCAATAAGTTTAGAGAGATTTGGGATGAAAGTTTGTTCTCAAGTGTAGACCCTTTTAAAAGGGGGTGAAAAAACAACTTAAGTCAATCCCCCAAAAAAGACTTGAGCAGAACAAATATAAACACCCAAGTTTCCTTTTGGGAACCTTTTTATTTCCGGGTCTGTCAGACCTGACATTGCATTTGCTTTTGGGATACTAAAAGATATAAAGGAAACCCAAGATTGACCACTGGGAGCTCAAAAAAGGGTAATGGGGTACCTTCAAGGGAAAAGATTTTTAAATCTCATATATTAACAACCCATAACGGGAGGTTTTGGGGTACTCCATGCGGTTTTTGCGGGCTGTGTTGATTCACGAAAATCAACTCTGTATGTTTTCATGTTTCCCAAATGGGGCCGTTCTTGGGAAGTGCAAAGAGACCTGACTGCTACTTCCACGATGGAAGTTGATTTCATATCTTTTTGGGGCTACCTCACATGGTGTATGGTTAAAGAGTTTTTTTTCCCGGGCCTTTTAGTTTTGTCGACTCTATTCTAGGCCATTAAGTTTGTATGTGATAACTCACTGCTATTTATGGCTAAGAATAAAAAAAATGGTAGTCGAAGAAAACATATCGACATCAAGTACTTAGCCATAAGAGAACGTTTAAAGGGAAAATAAAAAAAGGGTCATCAAGCACTTTACACAAAGTTAATGATAGCTATCCTTAACTAAAGGCAAGCAAAAAGATTTTAAATATGGATAGAAAGGGGACTTGGTTCCAAAATGTAATTTTTTATTATGTTTAATGTAATGAAACTTTTATTCATTGATGTTTTCTCATTTAGCCTTGGTACACTTTTGTTTTTTCATTTATTTTGAGAAAATCATTAAGTTTGGCCCTTTAGAATAAAAAACGATTTTATTCATCAATTTCTATGAGATTGAAACACAAGCATTGAAACATGGGAATGATACTCGTCATTGAGGACCTATCACCATGATTCATAAATTTTGTTTCATTAAAAAAAAAAAAGGGAATTATGGCCCAAGGGGGGAAATTTTTGGTTTTTCTTTTTCCCTTTTTTTTTGAAACAAATAACCTCTAGATATGGCCATGAATCCCATAAAAAGGAACAATTATCATACAAATCGAGAACAATAAATCCCACTAAAAGAATAAAAATTATAATTTTCCTAAATCGGAAAGATTTTTTCCAAATAATTCCTAATTTTTGGAACAACTCTTTTTTGGAATGATTAAAAATAGGAGTACTAGGGGCCCCCTAACCGTTTCCCCATACAAAAAATACACCATTATATTGATATTAAAAGGTTTTAGAACACCAAAAACCGTAACCGAGGCACAACATCATTCTCCACCAAACAACACCTTTTTTGTTTGAAATGGGGAGGATTAAAGGGACCCTTTTGCTTCCGCTGCTGATATGTTTAAACTTCTTATGCAAGTTTTACAACCCCCACCGGAAAGGTTTTAGAAGGAAACCACTCCCCTTTTTTGGATTGCCCCCTTTAGAAAGCCCAAACAGACAATAGCCTTCAAAACCCCGGGGAAAGCTCCCGAGAGGAAGCTTCATCGCCGTCCAACCGTCGCAATTGACTTAATTTTCCACACGTTTAAACCCAACCCTGCAATCGAAACCCGTACTAATTAGCCGATTTATTATTTTTTATTTTAAAATAAAAAAAAAAAAAACCCAAAAATTATAAGCGAAATAATTTTTTAGAATTTTAATTAGGTTTAGAATTTTAAGGAATAAATAAATATTCTATTTATAAAAATAAAAATATTAAAAAAAAAAAATATTATAAAAAAAAATAATAATAATAATAATTAGAAATTAATAAAAGTTAATGAAAAATATGAATTAAAAATAAAAATAAAAAGAATATAAAATAATGACATGAATTTTTTTTTATTTTCTATCACTTAAAAATTTCTTTTCAAAAAAAATACAAAATTGATTTTTTTTAATAAATTTTTTTTTTTTTAGAAAAAAAAAAATAAAGTTTAGGCTTGAATTTTTTAAGAAATTTTTTAAAATGAAACAAGTAAAGTCACATTTTTCTAATTAAAACTTAAACAAATCCAAAAAAGTTTTTTTCATGAAAACAACTAGGATTTATTTATCCCGATACACTAAAAGACACCCTTAGGGGGAAACTCTAAAAAAAAATAAAAAATCTTTTTCCCAAATCATTATTAGTAAATTTTTTAAAAACATTTTTTTTAAATATCTTTTTCTTTATAAAAAAAAAATTCATAAACATAACTCAATTTCATAAGGATAAGGTCGTAACTTTAGATTTTTAATAGGAACCCCCCTACGAGAATCCTATTTTTCTTTCTTCTTCTTTTATAAAAAAAAAGAGGAGATTTCATGGACTAGTTGTCCAAATTAGTTTAACCCCTCAATTAGTTTCAATTCAATTTTTTTTCCCAACTCCAGTGGGTGGTGACTCCAAACAAATAATAAATTCCAAATTAAATCGATATTTAATTGGGGAATAGCAAGAATTAATGAACGGATTAGGTAAAAAAAAAAATTAAAAAATTAGACTCGAAATATGTATGCCGTAAGAATTCAGACTTTTGAACGATAACTATATGGGTAGTAGTCAAATCTTTGAACTAGAATTACCAAATTCCCAAAAACACTTTTAACAATTTTTCACATTGGGTCTGCAACAATTTTTGTACTACAAATGGCTAAAAACCCTTAAACATTTTTTCCCCCCATCTTTTGCCATTTCATTTCCATATAATATTTGTATTCTTTTATTATATATCAAAACCCTTTAATTTAAGGTTGAAAATAAGCCCAAAAACTACAAATGATACTTGTCCCTATTTTTTAATTTTTTTAGTTTTCAATTTAAATATTAATTATTCATGCAAACTAATTGAGTTGCCCTTCTTTCTTGTTTTTGTAACTTATCCCATCCCTTTTGAAAAAGCTAATTTGTTACATAATTGAAAATCAAATTAGTTAAGAATTTCTATTACCCAATCAATTTAACTATTGAATTGGGTAAAGGGGTTCAACTTTTTTTTTTATTGATTAATAAAACTAAGGATGTATAACAACAAAGGGTTAAAATACTAATTAAAGAAAATAATTATATTTTAAGGAATTGGGAAACTTCCCAAAAAATATTTCCTAAACTTAAGTTTGTATAGCAAAAAATATTTAAAAAAAATAAAAGTATTTTTTCCATACTCTCCCCAGGCGGTGAATGGGAACTTCCTTTCCCCCTGGACAATTCTTAAAACACTAAACTATTTAACCTTTATTGATCATGTATGCAATTTTTCCTGTGTTGAAAAATATAGGTGCATATCAAGCCACTTTCCCAATTTTTTACTTGATGAAACCCCTACAAATCAATGTGCTTAGTTTGACATGTTGAATAGGTTGAAGTTATGCATTGCTAACTTATTGTCAAAAGAGCTCCAAGGCCTAACCCAAAAAATCTTTTAGTTTTAAAAGGATTTTTTTAACCCAAAAGTAGCCACAAATCCATGTCTTTCACAAAATTCTCCCTTTAACAGTAGACCAACAACACACTTTTTTTTTTTGCTTCCCCCATGTCAAAACTTTCCCCCAAAAAAATCAATACCTTATTGTTGATCACCTATCAACATAATCTTGCATATTTTGCATAAGTGTGGGCTTTAAGGGTTTAATCTTTATTTCTTTCAAACAAAACCCCTTTTTTTTGGTGTTTTTTAAAGGGTACTGTAAACCCTATTGCAACTTGCTAATGATCTTTCTAGGTATGCATGAACTACTATCAACTTATTTCATAAGCTATATCAATCTAGTTGAGACAAGTAAATGACCATCTGACAAACAAAAACCTTTTCCCATTGACAAAGCCATCTTCCTCTGTTTCCCCTCTGTATTTGATAATCAAGTATTCCTAATTGTAAATTTTTCTCCCCTACGTTAAAAATAATTTTCAAACTTAAAAAAAAGATTGCCATGAGTAATTTAATCGAAAGTGCCATTAAAGTGTGAACCTATTGAATTCCATCATCAATAACCTAAAAAAAAGTTTTGCAGAATTATTTTGGGATGTAAGTTGAAATTGATTTTATTTCTTTCAATGCATTCTTTCACAAAAATTTCACGTTTCCTTCTAAACTAAGAGTGCAGGTGCATGGTCATTTAGATCTATATCCCTTACTCTACATAATCAAGATTGATTTTTGGGGACAAATTACATTTTATTCCAATTCTTTTACCAGAAAGAGATGGTTTTTTTAATTTTTTTTTCAAAAAATAGGTTTTTTATTCATTTGAAAGAAAATATTTAAAGGGGGTTTTTTTTTTAACCCTTTTTTTCTATGAAAATGAGGTTTTTAAGAGAAACCTACTAACCAATGTTAAGGTAGTATTTTTGATTGATCAAATTTTTAGAATTTAGAGGGTTCGAGAGGTTAGGAAAAGCTTTGAGAAAAAAACAACTAAAACTATGCTAGAAATATCATTTTTCAAGGAACTACTGAAATTAACTTTTTTAGCCTATGAAAGTTGGTAAAATGCACAAAAAAATCTACAATTTTTTCATCAAGAAATTTAGAAGAAAAACAAAATAAATCATCACTTTTATTAGTTGGATACTCTTTATGTAAGTTTGTTTGGCTTGTCCTTGTTTTTCCCAAAAGGGAAATTCATTTTTATGGAGACTTTTCACCCAAAGCATTTTTTACTAATTAAACTATGGAAAAAGCATGTGATACATAGGGCCCAAATGTTCATTTTATAAAGTTTATAGATTGGAACTTTAATTTTGTGTTGTTCTGGACAAAGGTTGTATGGTATGTGGGCTTGGAGGAAAAGATGTGAATTTGGTGACCACACTTTTGCTTGGTTGTGAAGGCCTAAAAAGTTTATGAGGGGCTAGGGAAAAGAAAAGAAAGCTGTTTCAAAATTAGCAACAAAAATGTGGGCATTTGGAAAGAAATTTGAAAGTATCTTTGATTTTCACATTCCCGAGTGGGGAAACTATTATTGAAATTTTAACATGCCTTAATGGAGCCAAAAAAAAAACCTAAAGGGAGGGCTAGGGAGAAAACAAGAACAATGTCCCCGAAAAACAAACTAAAAGGGGAAAGCCAAAGCATGGCTAGTGAATATTTAAGTAATACAGTTTAAAAACCTATGGGCAAGTTGTGATCAGAGTTGTCACAAGGGGTGCAAAAGGCTAGAGTTTGTGCGGAAGCACAAAAAAGTATTAAAATTTTCGATGGAAAAGGGGGGATTATTAGCAATCCCTGAAAGGGGTTTAAAAAAAGAAAAAGTAAAGGGGGGAGGAGGATAAAAGTCTTAAGGCAATAGTGTTGTTTTTATGGGTTTAAAAAAAAAGAAAAAAGATATTGGAAGTTTGAGGCCACTTTTAAAAGATATTTTGGTCTTTAAGGGGAAGCTACAACAGTTTTTTATAAAACTTCAGTCGAAACGCAAATAAAGTAGTACTTAATACATCAAAACAAAGAAAGGGAAAATGTGCCCTTTCAAAAGGGGGAAAAAAAATCCCCCATCTTTTTTGGGGGGGGGGAAATTTTGTATTTTGATTTTTAAAGTTTTGGCCCCAAACAATGCAATTGAAGGGTTTTGTACATTTGATTTCAGATTTGAATGAAAGTTTACTTATGGCCAACAAAACAAAAAAAAAAAAAACAAAACAAAAAAAAAAAACAAAAAAAAAGAAAAAAAAAAAAGAAATATTTTAAAAAATTAGTGTTTTTAAATTTAAAAATTTGTGTAAAAAAGGACACTAACAAAGTTAAAGAGGATTATGTTTAACAAAAGACTAGGATTTCTTTCTAATCTGTGGGTTTTTAATTTAAGCCAAGGATTGATCTACTGCAGTTACAAAGTTTTGATGAAATTTGCCTAGAACATTTTTTGGATTAAATTGTATTGACATTAAGTATAGGCTAACTAGTTAGCCTCCCTTTAAACCAAAACCCAAAAGGGAGAGAATGTTTAATTAAGAATTTTGTTTAACAAAAAACCCAATCATAAAAAACTCAAATTTAAATTTTTTTTTTTCAAAGAAAAAATACCCAATTCATTTTTTCGGTTTTTACTAAATTTTTATAAATAGTTTTTCTTTGAAAGATGTAAACAATTTAAAAAAAAATATACCCTTTTTAGAAACCATGGGCAAATTTAATTTAAAAATTTAAAAGGGGATAAAAAAATTTATCATCAGTGCATTGCTACGTACATTATGAGGGAAGGAAATGCTTTCAAGTAAAAAAAAAAAAAAACATAATACCTATACAAGCATTTTATTTAACATATATTATAAAAATAACTAAGTCAAAAGAGAATTTTTTCAATACATGGGGGGTAAAATGGATATTTCCTTAAAGGCATATTTAAGTGCAAGTTTAACCAGAGTCTCTCCTTTTTTTTACATTCTCATTAACAAACAAGAAAAGGGGAAAACGTGTCTAGAGAACCTAAGGAGTTAGAAGGGAATTCACCAAAGGTTAAGTCTAAATTCATAGGTAAAATTTAATGATGGGTTTTTTTAAGATTAACAAAAAAGGAGGATCTAAACTGATTTTCAAAACTTTTTTAAATAGAACCCAAATTGAGGAAGGGCAGTAACATAAAGACAAACCTATTAGGTTTAAATTTTGGAAATCGAAAAGTAAGTATTTTCCCAACTATGTAATTAATTGAAAATTACATGCTTAAATTTTGATGAATCCATATGAGAGTCAAGTTGGAAAAGAAGGAATTGGACCTCTTGAATGCCGCCTGGCTACACAAAAAACGAGCGAAACGACTCAAGAAGCCTTAACGGGTTTTTAAAGGATGTCCATGAAACCGGGGAAGGGTTTGGGGGAATCAGAAGTTGGAAAGGTTGGAAAAAACCCCGGGAAACCCCTTCTCTTATACAAGCACAAAACCGACACAGGTTGAAAAAGGGGGTGACTTTAAAGGCACGGCCGTGAGGGGTTAAGAAAACCACAGAAAGTACACGTCCAAAGTACACAGCGGTACGTTGCAAAAGTTGCACAGAAAGGTACCGGGCTTACACGGGCCCTGTATCTCCTGCCCTCCGCTTGTTTTGTTTTTGCTTTTTACGCCCCTTATCAAAAATACGTCTTTTGGACTTGTTTTTCACGAATTTTAACCCTAGTATAAAAACTCCAGGGTTTAGAACAATGAACAACTTACACTTGAACATTAAAAAAACCCTTTTTAGAGGGACCTCTCTTGGGTTTTTCAAAAACTAAATCGAAATTTTAGTTTTATTTCCGTGGCATTCATCCCAACTAACATCGGTCTTTATCCCATTTGGCTCTTATTTTATACCAAGGTTTTGTCTCGCTTTTAGACAAGGGTCCTTTTCCCTTTAAGTTTGGGCTCTTTGGCAACGAATTTCGAATATTGGATTGGGGGTTTCGTCAGGGGTTTCGTGGGTTCGTATCATTTGGGACAGACTTAGGTTTGTCAAAAAAATCAAATTCGGGTTTAGGGCGGTAAAAAAAAACCCTAACTCCAACGTTCTATCAATTACGTATTTAATTTCGAGTATTAATATCTTTTGACAGTGTAATACGCCTAGGAGATTGTTAAAAAAAAAAAAGAAAAAAATCACGACAAAAGAAAAAAAAGAAGAGAAAAAAAAAAGAAAAGAAAAGAAAAACATGAAAAAAACAAACAGAGACAAAAAAAAAATCGAATAAAAAAAAATAGAGGAAAATTTACGAACCCAGAATTGTTTTGAATTCTAAAGGAAGGAAAAAATTTGGTGTATTCGATTTTTTAAGAGAAATTTAGAAAAGGAAATTTTCGAGTTGAATCATCATTTTTTGTGAGAATACCGAGTGACTGTGTGATATCGTCATTTGAGCAAACACTAAGGGAGGGAAAATGAGGTTTAATTTAATATATTTTTTGTTAGTATAATCTTTTTTCAGGGACTTTCGAGACAAACTTCCCCTGAAGTGAGAAAGGAAAGGGTTTTTTATGTTGGTTTTGAAAATTTGGGCATTGAGGGGAAAATGAAGGGATGTTCCAAAAGGAATGGAAAAAATCATGGACTGGAGCAAAGATAGAGCAATCCCCAAAAGTATTCCAAGGGGGATAAAACGGAAAGTCGTTTTAGAGAGTACCCAGGGGTGGAGATGAAAATTGATGATGTTATGAGACCTTTTTTTTTAGGGGTTATAAGATATAGGGGCGAATAGAGGAATAGGGATTAGGAAGATGAGGAGATAGGAATAAAAGATGATCAATTAAGTGCATAAGATGAAAATCCCCTTTCCAAGGAAGAAAGATCCCGAGGCTACTTTGAGGGGAAAAAAAGGGGGGATGGGATTTGTTCACAACTATAGTGGGAGAAAAGAAGGTAAAAATTGCTGCCATTGAATTTTTGGATTATGCTATAGTGGGGTAGGGTCAACAAAAATTAATAGGGGAAGGAGTGGCGAGCCACCTATTAAGTCTTGGGAAAAAAGATAAAAGAGTTATGAAAAAACGGTTTGTACCTGCTATATATCGTGAATTGCACAACAATTGCAAACTCTTTGCAGGAAGCCCGAGTGTGATGGGGATTTTAAGGAGAGGAATCACTTGATTAGGGGAATGAAAGGGAAGAGAGGGTACAATGGTAGATTTCTTTCGGGGTTTGAATAGAGAAATCCAAAATTTTGTTGAATTGCAGCATTATTAAAAAATTTGGATAGGGCCACAGGCTAAAAAGTTGAAACCCCACAAGAAGAGGGATAGTAAGCACTTTTCAAAGGGAATGGTTCAAAACCCCTTGAAACTAAAACAATGGAAGAAGGGGGAAAAAAAACCTTTTCCTACCAAACCAAAAGGGGGGGAGGAAGCTTCTACTCCTGGTAATCAAGGGAACCCTAATCTTCTATTTGAAATCGTACATTAGTTTTTAAATGTAAGGTAAAGGGGCCCTATTGCTATCAAGTCCCCAAAAGGCGTGTTATGATTTTGCGTATGATGGAAATATGAGCTGAGGGGATATAAAAAAAAGATATGCCTCCATTAAGGGGTGCTTGATGATGAGGCCTGCAATGGAACGCAGTGCAGTATGAAGAGGCTTTGAAGTCAGGGAAGGAAGAAGAGAGGGTTTAAAAAGGGGAAAAAATTTTTCTAATGTTATCAGGAGACACTTTGAGTTTTTTTTATTGTGGGGGGAAATTGCAAATGTAGTGATAATTTTATTGTGAAGGCGGGGCCAAAACGTTGACACCCTGTCCAAAAATTTCAGTGGTTTAATAAATTTTGGGAGACTAAGGGAGAAGAACCTTTTTTGGTTTTCCATTGAAAGGGATAGGATTGGGGGTTATTGAGTATGCCCAATGCAAGCATGTCATGTTTGTTGGGGGGGGCCATGGCAATTTGTAGGAAGGTTGTTGATGATGGCTTTTTTTAACAAGTAAACCTTGTTCACCAAGGGAAAAGCTTTAATCTTAAACCTTTTTAAAACCAAGCAATTTAGGGACAGTTGCGTTTCAAAGTCATTTTCAAAACACAAGGTGAGTGAAAAGCAGAGTGGGGTGAGAGAGCAAAAAACAATGAAAAAAAAGGAAAATAAAGGGGCAAGATCAAAAGGGGAAAAAAAGAGGAAGGGGGAAAGGTTTTTTTGAGAGGCCAAGTTTAAGGGGGGGTCACTTTGTGGTAGTGAAAAAAAGAGGGCAGCCTGCAAAAAAAGGGGTATGTGGCAAGAGCGGTGATAAGGAGAGCGTTTGTGATGAGGTAACCTATGTTGTTGTGTTTTTAAAAAAAACATGTTTGATATACGAATTATTAAATTTTTCTAGTGTGGTTTTGGGTTTTTTGCAGGACTTTGAAGATTCTTTTTGAGGAATTTCCAAAAGGGGTTACCCCCTGTTTGTGGTATTGAGCACCAATTTACCTTGTACCCGGAGCATCATTCCAAACAAGCCCTTATAGAACAATCCGGAGGAGAAAAGGGAAAATCCAAAGGAAAGGGCGATGAACTAATGGGAAGGGGGACTGAGAGAAAGCATGAGTCCATGTCGTGCCTGTGATCTAGGCCTAAAAGGATGGGGCAGGAAATGGTGTTTTACTGCCGCCCATCAACAACATCACAAAAAATCGCACCCAATCCCCTTAGATGATATGTTAATGAGTTCATGGGTCTAGGTTTTTCTAAAATTGATTGAAAAGGGGATATACCAAAATTTGAAAAAAAGGGGATGAATGAAAACTGATTTAAAAAAATATGGATTTAAATTTGTAATGCCTTTTTTGGGTTAACTAATGCACCTATACTTTTTTGAGACTTAGACCATGTTTTGAGGACTTTTTTGGAAAATTTGTGGTTTTTTCTTTTTGATGAATTTTATTTACAGCAAAAGTTTGGAAGTCATATTCACATTTGAGGGATGTTTTAGAAAATGCTCGAAAAAGGAACAATTTTATGCAAAAACCCCAAAAGTGCCCCTTTTTTCACAGACAACTTGTGTTTTTTTGGTTTTGTTGTTAGTGCCAGGGAATACAGTTTGATGAAGAAAAGGGTTTGGGGATCCAAAATGGCCTAGTCCCCCAATGTAAGTAATGTGCGGAGTTTCCATGACTACGGCTTTTACAGGGGATTTTGTAAGGGTTTCAACACCATTGCAGCACCATTATGAGGGAATTTGAAAAACGGGGGTTCACTGGGGAGAGCAACAAAAAAGCCTTTTTAGACGCTTAAAAATAAGTTGACTTAGACGCCGTTACTTGCTTACCCAACTTTGCTAAAAGTTTAAATTTATGGATGCTTCAGGGTTGGTATTGGGGTAGTGCTTTTTGGGAGAGAAGACCGATTGCATTTTAGCGAGAAGCAATGGGCACCTTTAAAATTCCCATTACGACAAGGACTATATGCATTGGTTTGAGCCCTTTAAAAACGGCTACACTACCTTTGGGCCCAAAAAAAATTTGTGATCCCCATGTCATAATCTTTGAATATTTTAAGGGCAACACAACTAACAAAAGGCATGTTCGTTGGGGGGGGTTTCATCGAAACATTCCATATGTCATCCAACAGGAAGGTAAGAAATGTTTTGCTGATGAAATTTCTAAAGGTTTAAAATTATCTCTACACTTTGTTCTAACTTCTTGGTTTTGAGCAATTAAGGAGTTAATTTCTGCTGATCGAATTTTTTGGGGGAGTATTGAAATAAGAAAGTGGGCAGGAAAATTTTTTAAACATGAGAAAATTCTTGTTTAGAAGAGTAAATTGCATTCCAATTTTTTCTCTAAAGAATTAAATTTTGAGGGGGTCTCATGGAGGAGGGTTTTAAAGGGGAAATTTGGATACAAAAAAATTAGGGGGATTGCAGGAACACTTCTATTGGCCTCACATTTTAAAAAAGATGTTGAGAGGTTTTTACAATGTGTCCAGTAAGCAAGCAAAATTAAAAGTCCCCCCTCAAGGGCTTTTTTACCCCATTTCCCCCTTCCTCATGAGCCCTTGGTAATATTTCTATAATTTTTGTTAGGGTTACCCAGGCTAGCAGTCGGGATTCTGTTTTTTTAGTTGTTGATATTTTCTAAAATGGCACATTCATTCCTTGTCACAAAACAATGAGCTTGTAATATGCAAGTTAATTTTTTAGGAAAATTTTGCGTTGCATAGTATGCCTAGAACAATTGTATCAGTAGGGAACTAAGTTCTTAAGCGTTTTTTGGAAGACTTTTTTGGGCTAATTAGGAACTAAAATTATTTTTTTCACTACTTGCATCCACGACTGACGGTCAAACTAAGGGATAACGAACTTTTTCTACTTTGTTGAGGGCAAAATTAAAAAAATATTTAAAAGTGGGAGGGTTGTTTCCGCATTTGAATTTGCTTATAACCGTACAAACTTTACTACAAATTTTTCCTTTTGAAATTGTAGGTTTTAATCCCTAACTCCTTTGGGTTTATCACCCTTTTCCTATTTTTTTGAGTTGTTAAATTTTGATGGCACAAAGAAGGCCAAATTTTTTAAACAATCCATGAGAAGGGAAGGCTGAAAAATTTAGCGACGAACAAGCAGTATGTGAAACACCAACAAGGGTCTCGACAACTGTTTTAAAACCCAGAGAGGGGGTTTGGGGTTTACATGCACAAAAAGCGGTTTCCCGTGCAGCATCGATCTAAACTACTTCCTAAGGTGATGGACCATTTCAAGTTCTTGAGCGCATCAACGACAATGCATACAAGATAGATTTGCCTGGTGAGTATCAAGTAAGTGCCACATTAATGTTACTGATCTGAGTCCTTTTGATGTAGGTGACGATTTGAGGACAAATCCTTTTCAAGAGGAGGGAATGATGAGATCCATGATGAAGTCAAGCTGGAAGAAGGAATGTGGATCCTCTTGAAGTGCCGCTTTGGACCGTCACAAGAAGTCGACGCGAAACGACTCAAGGAAGCACTTAAACGGGTTGATAAAGGATGTCCATGAAGCCGGGAAGGATTGGGGCAATCATGAAGTTGGAACGGATTGGAACAACCACGGCAAGACCCTTGCTCTTATACAAGTCACACCGGACACGAGTTGAAGAGGGCGTGTACTTTCAAGGCACGACCGTATAGGAGTTAAGCAAATCCACAGAAAGATACACGGCCAAAGTACACGGTGTGTATGTTGCCAGAAGTTGCACAGAAAGATACACGGCCAAAGTACACAGGCGTGTATGTTGCCAAAAGTTGCACAGAAAGGTACATGGCCAAAGTACACGAGCGTGTACACGGCCGTGTATCCCCTGCCGCCAGCTTGTTCTATTTTCGCGTTTTTACGCACTTATCTAAACTACGTCGTTTGGACTTGTTTTACACGAATTGTAACCCTAGTATAAAAACTCCTAGGGTTTAGAACAATGAACAACTTACATCTTTAAACATTAAAGACTTTTGAGAGGCACCTCTCTTGGTTCTTCAAGAACAAAATCGAACTTATCGAATTGATTTCCGTGGCGTTCATCCCGACTTATCAATCGGTCTTTCATCCCGATTGTGGCGTCTTCATTTTATACTAAGGTTCTTGTCTCGCTTATAGACAACGGGTCGCGGTTTCCACTTTAGGTGTTTGGGCATCTTAGGCAACGAATTTCCGAACGTATAGTATTGGGTTTCGTCACAGGTTGGCGTAGTTCGTATCAGGTTTAGTTAAACCTAGGATCAAGGAATATGGAATTAGGAATGAATTGAAAGAAGGAAATTAGGGTTTGTGAAGGATAATAGAGAACACTGTTAAGTACATGTTTGTTACTTACCCATGCTAGAAATGTATATAAGGCTACATGGCTGGGTTACACAACTGTGTTATAAGGCATTTCAAGGATAGAAAATGCATAAAAAGATACATGGCCAATGACATGAATAGTGTATCTGAGTGTGTCAAAATGTGGAAATTTATAAAAAGGTACACTGCCACTTTGTACAACCGTAATACCTAGGGCTTGCTAGAGTGCATGTTTCCAAACATGACTGTATAGTTAGAGACTATTGTGATGGTGATTAGGCTTTAGGAGATATTGTATAATATATGTAGTGAACATTGAAACCTTTTGAAGAACATAAACTAGTGTTTTATAAATATTTCATTGCTTTAGATGTTGATTATGAATTTATTGTTAAAATTGTTCCAAGGTAGAAAGATGAATTGAGACATATTTCTGTTATGTTAGTAATATTGATTATATTGAATTGAGGTTTATAAGATTTGCAAAATTAAGAGGTATTAAAGTAGGTCCAAAGCCTTAATGTATCCTTGTATGATTTAGGACACGTGATGAGCCGTAACATGCCTAGGTTCTGGGGTGTTTCTCATTATCACTCTAAGTCTATCTAATTGTCATTTCTCAACAAAATGCCTTCATGAAGAATATCACCGAATTAGGCATAGAAGGGGTGCTCAATGTGGCAACCTAATGAGAAGGACATTCAAAATTAGCAACCATAAAGGGGAAAGGGTAAGATGGCTGAAGAGATAATCTAGCTGCTGCAAACTAATAAATCATTTGGCGGGATTGTTAGCACAACAACATTAAGCCCCCAATGTCCCACAGTGTAGGGATGTTAATAAACCCATCAACTTTGATAGGTTTATTAAAGTGACCAAGATTTAACCTGAGGGTAGATTAAAGTTAATTTATCGCGAAATAAATATGAAAAAAAAAATGAATTGAATGTTGTTGTGCCTAGTCAAATTGATTTAAAAGTTTCAGTATGAATTAACATGTTAACCAAGATTGTACAATAATGGTAATACTTATAAGACTTTGACTAATAATTTTTTATGTATAATGTTGAAAAACTTCTACCATTATGCATTTCTAAATCTATGCACATCTGACAATCCATCATCAAGAAATTTTTCATTTTCCACAAGGCATTATCCATTATTAATAATATAATTTAAATTGATGATGTAGAGCAAAGACTAAGGAGCCATCCATGAGGGATCATTCGTGCAAGAAGAGAGTGCGGAAGTGTGGAAGCTTACATAGTGGCTAACAACAACACAAACACCACCTATGTTTAGGGGGGTGTCGGAGAAGCATGAGCATGAACACTCCTGTGCTAGGTGGCGTGTTAGGCAACACAGTGGCAAGCATGCCCATGCTTATGGGAATGTTAAAGGTGTCCAAGAGCAAATTTTCATAGAACATGACATAGCCTTTTACACGCCCCTACAAAAGACTGTGCCAATCCACATTTTAGGTTTTTATAGTTTTTTTTTTTTTAATCATATCTTATGATAGATTACAATTTTGAGACGTCTTTGAGAGAGAGACTTTTGTGAATTTCTGTTGAGTTTGAAGATCAATTGTCGATTCATCTCATTTATTCACACAAACTCATTGCGTCAGTTGGTATCAAAGCAGGAAATTCTTACGATGATGTCAGGAGATAATAGTATCCTAGGCAATCACATTCTAAATGTTGCTTGGGATGTGGAAGCCCTATGAACCAAGGTGCAGGATCAAAAAGCGATGTTGAATAACATGGATCAGAGATTCTAGTGTTGATGTGCCTAAAATCAAGATTAAGTGATATGATTCCAAGAGCTAAATACGAGCACCAAAGAAAACAAAGTCAATCCGAGCTCTAGGTGGTAGTACGGGGTCCAAAAAAGGAGGACATAGGCATCGAGAGGACCCAAGGCGAAGTTCGGCTAGCCTTAAACCGGCCTTAAATAAAGGCCGGCCGAGTTAGCTTCAAGGCCGCCGGCCTTGGAGCCGGCATAAATGTAGGCCACCGGCCTTGGTGCCGGCCTTTGGTGCCAGCCTATGTATTTAGGCCGCCGGCCTTGAATGGCTTCGCACAATTTGTTTAGACATAATATAAATAGTGTTCTTTGGGTTTTTACGAAGACAGATGATATTTTGGTTGTAAGCAAACACTTTGAGCGTGTGTGTGGAATCCTCTTTTGGGATTCTTGAATATTGAGAATTGATTTTCACTTTATTGTATTGTTTTTACAAATTTTTGGTTCCTAAGAATTTGTAGCGAGCATCGTTATTGAATTTTAAAAAAATTTCTTTAAACCTTAAGTGATTGTTTAAGAACGTGGTCCTATCTTCTATGATTTGTTGAAAATTAGTTTAATTTTTAATTTTTGGCATCTATAGATTGTTTTTATCCTATCCTTGATTTTATTCGTTAGTCCCCAAATCCAAAAACCCTAAAAAATTTAAAAATTTGATTGTTATTGCGTTTTGTTTTTGTGTGAAGGAATTCGATTCCTTTTTATGATTTGGCATAGAGCATCAATTTGTATCATTTGGTATGAGCAAAGGTTTGGGATTCGTAAGGTTTAAAAGCGAAGGTTTCGATCAAACATGGGTTAAATCGGAAAAGGCGTTAACCAATTTCAATTGTAGTTTAATTCAATATGCCATTGGTTGGGAAATTTTGGGAATTTATTTCGTAAATTTTGTGAATTCATTGTTGGGCGTTGAATTTTGATTGGGGTATTTAGAATTGGGGTTTTTTAATACTTTGCTGAATTCAATTGTTGGGTGTTGAATTGCTTGAATTTGGGGTTTTTGGGGGTGTTTTTGAAATTTTGTTCTTGTAATATTTTGCTGAAATTTTGATTTGGGAAGATGTCGTGATGGGGTTCTAAAACAAAAAAATGGAAATGTGCGTAATGGGGGGGGTTGTGAAAAAGGGTGAGTTTAATCAAATCCCCAAAAAAAAAAAAATTTTTATTTTATTTTGGAGGGGATTTGGAGGTTTTGGGAAGAAGAACCATATGGTGAGGAATTTGGAGGGGAGCATTCGAGGGGGAATTGATTCTAGTAGTGAAAGGTAGGGGAGGAAACAATTTAAGGGGTTTTTTTTTAAAGGGGATTTAAAACATTAAGTGAAAATTTCCACCTTTCCTAGTAGTGTAAACCCGGGAATTCCTAGACTGGGTCCAAGGTTGAAAAGGTGTTTAAAGCTAGTTGGATGAGCCATGAAGGGAAAATGGGTCTCTAGCATTTTCTAAATAGTATTCTTGGTGGGTAAATTACAAACTGAAGAATAGGGCTGACGAGGAGAAAGTTGGGTTTATGGGGTTTGATGAAAAAGGTTTTATAGACGCAGATTTTGCCTGACCTAAAACAAAAGATGCTGATGGGGGTTTCAATCCCTTTAAGCAGGGAAAGAAGAGCATAAAAGAGTATGTGAAGGGGTTTGAGCCCACTAATGGCAAGATGTAAATATTAGGGAATCATCAGATGAATCCATAGCCCCATTTCATCAATGGGTTGAAGATGGACAATGCCAATGGAGTGGAACTCCAGCATTATCAGACTCTTAAGGATGTGATTAAATTAGCCCGTCGGGTTGTAGCGGCATCAGCGTAGGCAAAGGGTCAGAAAATCATATCCCCACCATAAGTTAGATTTATGGTTGAGAGGGAGAAGGAAAGGAAGGAAAAGGGAAAGGGAAAAAAAGGCAGTCGCTAGTTGAGCTGTTGAATAAAACAACAAAAGAAGAGCAGGGATAATCAAATGTTTTAAATGTCTAGGATTTGGCCATATTGCTTCTTAATGGTCCTAATAAAAGGGTTATGGTCATAAAGGGGATTTAAAATTAAGAGTGAGGAAGAAGAACAGAAGAGTATGAGGCAGAAGAGGAAGATGAAGACATTAAAAGTGAATCCAGTACAAGGAGACTTGCTTATGGTTTTAAGCAGGATGAAGCTGTTCATAATCGAAAGCTAATTTATTTCATAAACCAAGGCATGGTTTCAGGGGGGAAAAAGCTTGTTTGATTTATGGTTGACACAGGCAGTTGCCTAATGTTGCTTCAGTAAGCTGGGTTACTAAGTTGGGTTTACAGGGTGAGCAGCATCCAAGACCTTTGCACTTCATTGGTTGAGTCTACAGGAAGCTGTTCATGTACACAAATAGGTTCGTGTTCCATTTCTTATTGGTGATTATATAACGAAATTGTTTGTGATGTTTGTTCCCCTAGAAGCTACACATTTGATCCCTTGGAAGACCCTTTGGGAAATTTGACCTCAGAGCCAAGTTGATGGATACACCAATGAGTATACCATTCGGTAACAGGACAAGGCATACAAGCTTCTTCCTATGAGTCCAATTTAAGTACAACAAATAAGGCTGATTTGCCTTAAGAAGCCTAATGGAAAGAGGAGTCTATTTTTTGTGGTCTAGCAGGATGGACGATACAAATTCGAGGTCGAATCTTTTTCAACTAGAGGGAATTGATAAAAAAGATC
>JBBMOL010002769.1:0-21253 GCA_037954665.1 Laguncularia racemosa
AATAATAATTAACAAGGCCTCACAATTCACTCCCTCACTTGTTTACAATCAAAGATGAAAATTCACTTGTGTGTAACACAAATTTTGGGACTTCTCATGATATTAATCTCACACTTTACTTTTCCTTTACAAGCCCTTGTTCTAGAATCGACTTAATGAATTTTCTTCAAATAAACCACTAGGATAAATCAATGTGACAACTTAGAAATTTAACAACAAGTAAAGACGACAAACTCAATGACCGATATGGAAAATGAACGAATTTGATAGGAAAATAATTCATTGGAACAACTAACAAACAAACTAGAAAAATAACAGAAACTCACTCAATATTCAGCAACTTTTTTTTCTAATACGAATTTTTTTTTAGAAAAAAAAAAAAACTCTAAACAATTCGGTTTTTTGTTCCCTTGAATCAATCAATCATGCCTGGAATTGCAATTTTGGAGGATAAAACTCCTCGACTAGAATTGACAGCAATAATTGATAGAAATATAGATTGGCCAATGGGATGACAAATGTGATAGTAAACAATTAAGTTTAGGAATTGGCCAATGTAAAACAAAAGCAACAGCAGAAAAGTAAACAATGGAATTGGCGAACCAAATTTCTATGAATGAATGTTTTTTCTTTTAAGCTTCGATAGAAAATTCACACAATCAATTACAAATAAATATGAATAAGGATAGAAATTACCTGATTCAATGAATTTGGCTCTGATACCAAATGACGTGAACCCTAGATATTGATCTAAGACCCAATGATCAATAGAGGATTCAAAACCCAAGAATCGAAATTGAAATTAGTATTGTGCGTAACCCGACCCAATTGAACCCGTCAATTAGAACCTAAGCTATCAAGATCGATTTCTCTAAGCATTTAAGATGAAGAAACTTAAGGTAGTTCTATTGCCAAAACCAAAGGAAGAGAGAATTCTCTCAATGATTTTCATTCACCATCTGATAATGACCTTTCAAATGTCCTCCTAAAGGAGTCTATAATGGTCATAAATTATAAGCTGGATGTGACCTTTCAAATGTCCTACCAAGGAGTTTATAATGGTCACAAATTATAAGCTAGCGACTTAAATACATCTAGGGCCGGCTTTGAAATGAAAAGACAAAAACAACGTTAAGGTCGTCTATCCATTGTTGATGTCCTCCGCTTCGTCCCCACTTTGATATATGATATTCATGAGCTTAGGACTTGTGTTAGAGCTGTTTTGAATCACCTCTTGCTCCTGAAGTTCCATAATCAATCCTTGTAATGCCTCCTTCATTCGCTTGGTCCGTAATCGTATCATAGGACCCCCGATACCTTATAAAGGATCATTGGCTTTGACTAGCTCCGAAATGTTGGATGCGTCCTGATCTCTATCAAGAACACTTCCCTAATCACAATTAATCACGATTCCCACATATACATGGTAAGGTTCCAATAATCACTCTTCCTCAATTACTCAATTTTAAAGTTGTAATCAAAGCTAATAAATGAGTAATTACTATACCATTTAGCAAATTTAGAATCAATTAAAGAGAAACCCCAACCTTCTACGCAAGCAACTCATGGTAAAGGATTGCAATCTGATTTCTACACTTCAATTGGAAATCATACAAGTTATTCATGGTACACTTCAGCACAAGACTTTAATTTTCAGTTCACACAAATTCAATTTCGGAATGAAGGAACAAGAACCCTAATTCCCAATTTGTGAATCACGAAATTCCCTTCTCTAATCCTTGCTTTGATACCAAATTATGATGCTCATCAAGATACCAAATTCCCTTCAATGGATGAATCAATTACATAAAGTCCATAAAATGGCATAAACCCCTAATCCTTATAAACCCTAAATGGCGTGTTCAAGAACACATATAAACAATTCCAATTTCACACTAGATATGACACACTAGAAATAGTTGAAAACAACTTAAGAATGATTGATATAACTCACAATAATCCTTAAGCCAAACTTGCCACAATTTCAAAATGAAATTGATAAGAGTGAAATACGTGAAGAGGAAGCTCTCCCATGGCACAAAGTCTGATTTCTAATTGATAGAGCCATTTTATACTAAATCTTTATAGTATGAATTGTGTTAATTTATTATTGATTTTATAGAAATCATAAGGAAATAGTACTTAATTTTATTATGGTAATAAATCAGGCTTAATGGAGTCAAGAGTGCTAATTCAAGTGATTTAGAGAAGTCATCTACAATCTGGATCAAAGACAAGGATTTACACTGCCGGAGGAAAGTACATGGGTGTGTATTTGAAGTACACGGCCGTGTACTTGGTTTGGAATCAATAGAAACATACTCGGTTGAAGTACACGGCCGTATATCTGTCTTGAAGAACCAACAGAAGGAGGCACGGTTTGTGATCTAGCCATGGTGGAAGTCGTGCCATACACTGAACAAAGATGAGGAAATGTAGATTATTGACCAGAGGGTGGCACGGTTTGTGATCTAGCCGTGGTGGAAGCCATGCCAGACACTAAACAAGAATGAGGAAATGTGGATTATTGACCAGAGGGAAGCACAGTTTGAAATCTGGCCGTGTTGGTGGGCGTGCTAGGCGTACGTTATTCACTTCTCGAGATTTACTTGAAAAAGGAAAGATATATTCGTATCTTGCTAGTTGAAGATCCTCTGCCATTCCCTTAACAGTATAAATAGAACCAACCCTAGAAGAGGAGGCACAAGAAGGAAGAAGGAGAGGCAGAGCAAGGGAAACCGGAAACAAAGACTTTTCATGTTTTCACTTTTAATTTTCGTTTTGAGGATGAACATGTGTAGCTAAGTAAATTTTCTAGCCAAAGGATCATTGAAGTTTAATTCTTCATGAATTGTGAGATCTAATTGATTTATCTTTACTCTATTCTTTGTTTTTGATATTTATATATCTTCTGAATGTTTTGTTAATGTTATCTTAGTTAATTGGTATGAATTAGAACTCTTTTACTCAATTAGCAAGTTAATATATTGTCAACTAGTACGTCAGATCCGTAATTGTTTGACAGTTCTAGTTTCTATGACACAATGACATGTTTGATTATAAATTAGATAGTCGAATTCATGTCATGGAGATATATGATCTTGTTTAAATAGGTTATCTTATAATCTACTGTCATGAATTGGTAATCTCTCTAGTTTTTTTAATGCTATTGATAGATTAAATCCTAAGAGCTTGTTTAGGGTTGTTTAATCAATAAGAGAAGTAATTAAAGAGCTTGTTTTGATTATCAAGAAAGTAATGAGAGATAGGTTATTAGAGCTTGTTAATAAACATAACCAATTTATCTTAGTTAAAGAATAGAAAATATTTGCATCAATGATCAATTCCATGAATTAAACTATAGTGATTCCTTTGGTTAGGCTTTTATCATTATTCAATTTTATTATCTGCTTTCAGTATTATTTTAATTAACAAACAACCCCCCCCCCCCCCCCCCCCCCCCACCATTCTTCTTTTCCTCTCTATTCTCTTTAAATAGAAATATATTTAACCAATCCCTGTGGATACGACCCTACTCACTACTATACACAAATCATATAATTGTCTAGGAGTAGGTTTTTATTTTTGTTGGATTCGACACCCATCAAATTTTGGCGCCGTTGTTGGGGATTGGTGTCAAATTTATTTCTATTCTTGCATGACTTGTTCTTCTCATACAGGTGAACTTATTTATAATCCAGAGATTAAGAAGACTTTTAAGAGACAGCGAAGAAAAGCTAGGCTGCGTCAAAAAGAAAACGTATCATCTTCATCCCCTGGACTGAGCTTGGCATCGGATTTGTCTGATTCATCCATTGATTCTGAAAAAGAAGAAGATATGGCAAATCTTGAAAGAACATTAAGAGAATTGGCTGCACCAGATGTGAATCAACAACCACTTTGTATTCAATATCTTGATTTAGCTGTTGAGTTTGAGTTGAAATCTAGTTTGATACATCTGCTACCCACCTTTCATGGTCTTGAGAATGAAGATCCTCACAAACATTTGAAAGAGTTTCATATAGTGTGTTCTAGTATGAGGCCGCAAGGAATATCCGACGATCAAATCAAGTTACATGCTTTTCCATTTTCTTTAAGTACTAGAGCTAAAGATTGGTTGTTTTATTTGCCTCCAGGTTCTATAACCACTTGGACAGATATGGTGAGGCTCTTCCTAGACAAATTTTTCCCTGCATCTAGAGCCGCTGGTATAAGAAGAGAGATTTGTGGTATCAAACAGAAGGATATCGAGACTCTTCATGAGTATTGGGAGAGGTTCAAGCAACTTTGTGCAAGCTATCCACAACATGGGATATCTGAACAACTTCTCATTCAATACTTCTATGAAGGCCTACTTCCGATGGAGAGGAAGATGATGGATGCTGCTAGTGGAGGCGCCATATTGAATAAAACCCCTGGTCAAGCTAGGGAATTAATCTCCATTATGGCTGCTAATTCGCAACAATTTGGGTATAGGCATGATTCATCTTCAAGGAAGGTAAATGAGGTAAGTGTTTCTAACCTTGAACATCAAATTTCTAACCTAACCTCCCTTATACAGCAGATAGCTCTTGGAAATACACAGCAGGTGAAGGCTTGTGGAATTTGTGCTGCTCCTAATCATCCTACCGACATGTGTCCCACATTGCAAGATGACAATCATGAGCATGCCAATGCTATAGGAGGATTCCCAGGATAGCCACAAAGGAAATATGATACCTACTCGAATACTTATAATCCCGGATGGAGGGATCATCTTAACTTCAGATATGGTAATAAACCACAAAATTTCCAACAATTCCAACCTAAGCCATCAAACTAAGTCCAACAAGCTCCTTCCACTTCAGGTATGTCTCTTGAGGAAATTGTTAAATCTCTTGCTGTTAATACAAAACAATTTCAGGATGAGACAAAGCAGAGCATTCAAAACTTGGAGAACCAGGTAAGCCAACTTGCTTCTTCTATAAATAGGTTAGAAACTCAAGGTAAGTTACCTTCTCAAACTATCACAAATCCAAAGCAAAGCGCTAATGCAATTACCTTGAGAAGTGGAACGGAATTGCAGGGATCAAATGAGAAGGAACACCGAACTAATCTTGAGGAAGAGATTGAGAAAAAGATTTCGACTCAGAGCCAGCAGAACAACCAGACCAAAGGATCCCTCGTTGAACCACCAAAGGTCATGGTGACAGCACCCCCTTTCCCTTCTAGATTAGCAAAATCCAAGAATGAAGCTGAAGAAAAAGAGATTCTTGAAACTTTTCGCAAAGTTGAGGTAAATATTCCTTTGCTTGATGCAATTAAGCAAGTACCTCGTTATGCTAAATTTCTCAAAGAATTGTGCACTAACAAAAGAAAGCTGAAAGGTAATGAAAAGATTAGTGCGGGTGAGAATGTTTCAGTTATTCTTCAGAAGAAGCTTCCTCCTAAATGTAAGGATCCAGGTATGTTTACTATTCCTTGCAAAATAGGTAATCTTGGAATCACTAAAGCTATGTGTGATCTAGAAGCTTCAATCAATGTTATGCCTTTGTCTGTTTATCAATGTTTGAATGTGGGTCCCTTAAAGGAAACAAGTGTTATTGTTCAACTTACTGATAGGTCCAATGTTTATCTTGAGGGAGTTTTGGAAGATGTTCTAGTACAAGTTAATGGGTTGGTTTTCCCTGCAGTTTTTTATGTGCTTGACATGGAAAATGATGATTCTCATAATTCATCAATGATATTATTAGGGAGACCATTTCTTAAGACATCCAGAACGAAAATTGATGTACATGACGGTAACCTCACTATAGAGTTTGATGGTGAAGTGATTAAATTTAACATTTATGATGCCATGAAATACCCTAGTGATATCTCTCCTGTTTTTTGTTGTGGATGTTATTGATCCATTAACACAGGCTACATTTGACTTGATAGACGATGATGAGTTGAAAATTGTACTTAATAGGAGTCTTACTATTAATGCATTGAAAACTCTTAAGGAGAAACTTGTAATATCCTCTGATTTGCAGGACATGATTTGGGAGCTGGAATCGTTAAAACCTATTAGGTATGGTGTGTCTTACATTAATTTACCCCCTTCTAACACAAGACTTCTTCCCTCTATTGTGCAGGCACCAAAGCTGGAATTAAAACCCTTACCCGAACATCTAAAGTACATTTTCTTAGGAGAAAATGAGACTTTTGTTGTGATAGTCTCTAACAAACTAAGTACTTTAGAAGAAGAAAAGTTGATTTAGGTGTTGAGAGAGTATAAAGAAGCCATTGGATGGTCCATAGCTGATATTAAAGGATTAAGCCCCTCCACATGCATGCACAAGATATTAATGGAAGATAATTGCAAACCTTCAAGGGAAGTTCAGCGTCGTTTGAACCTGCCTATGATGGAAGTAGTTAAGAAAGAGATCTTGAAACTTCTTGATGCAGGTATGATCTATCCAATTTTCGATAGTAAATGGGTAAGTCCAATTCAAGTTGTTCCAAAGAAAACGGGCTTAACTATGATTGAAAACTCTGATGGTGAGTTAATTCCTGCTCGTGTTCAGAATGGATGGAGGGTTTGTGTTGATTATAGGAAGTTAAATGCGTCAACTAGAAAAGATCACTTCCCTCTTCCTTTTCTTGATCAGATGCTTGAACGTTTGGCTGGCCATTCTCACTATTGTTGTCTTGATGGTTATTCAGGTTTTCATCAAATTCCAGTGGCGCCGGAAGATCAAGAGAAGACTACTTTCACATGTCCATTCGGTACCTTTGCATATCGAAGGATGCCTTTTGGGCTCTGCAATGCCCCAGCCACATTCCAAAGGTGTATGGTTAGTATATTTTTAGATTATGTGGAGAATATCATAGAGGTTTTCATGGATGACTTCACTGTCTATGGTAACTCTTTTGATTCATGTTTGACTAACCTTACAAAAGTGCTTCAAAGACGTATAGATAAGAGCCTTGTGTTGAACTATGAAAAATGTCACTTTATGGTTGAACAGAGTCTAATTCTAGGTCATATTGTATCTTCTAAGGGACTTGAAGTCGATAAAGCTAAAGTAGAATTGATTAAATCTCTACCTTACCCTGTAAGTGTACGGGAAATTCGCTCTTTTCTTGGGAGTGCAGGATTCTATCGACGCTTCATCAAGGATTTTTCCAAGATTACTCAACCCCTATGTAGATTGCTGCAAAAAGAAGTGACATTTGAGTTCAATGAGGCCTGCAAGCATGCTTTTGACACATTGAGAGATAAGTTAACTTCTGCTCCAATCATCCAACCACCTGACTGGAACCTTCCCTTTGAAATTATGTGTGATGCGAGCAATTATGCAGTTGGAGCTGTTCTTGGCCAAAGAGTTAGAAGAGCTTCTCATGTCATTTATTACGCTTTTAGAACAGTGGATAGTGCTCAATGCAACTATTCCACAATGGAAAAAGAACTCTTGGCTGTTGTTTTTGCATTAGAAAAATTCAGATCATATTTACTTGGTACTAAGGTAATTGTTTACTCTGATCATGTAGCTCTCAAATACCTACTCGCGAAGAAGGAGGCGAAACCAAGACTTATTCGATGGATACTCTTACTACAAGAGTTTGATATGGAAATACGCGATAGGAAAGGCTCTGAAAACTTAGTTGCCGACCACCTCAATAGAATACTTATCAGTGACGGGTCAATACCAATACAAGATGATTTTCCAGATGAGCATCTCTTTTCTATTCAAAAGACAATTCCGTGGTATGCTGATATTGTCAGCTATTTGGTTACTAAGACACTACTAAGTGATTTGTCTAGGGGTCAAAAAAATAAAATTAAAAGTGATGCTAAGTACTATGTATTGGATGATCCGTATTTGTGGAAACATTGTGCTGATTAAATCATTAGAAGGTGTATTTCTCAAGACGATATTTCTTCTGTCTTGCAATTTTGTCACTCATATGCATGTGGTGGACATTTTGGACCTAAGAGGACAGCTCAAAAAGTGTTAGGGTGTGGTTTGTTTTGGCCTACATTGTTTCGTGATTCTTTTATGTTTTGTAAATCTTGTGAACGATGTCAAAAAATTGGCAACTTAGGGCGTAGAGATCAAATGCCACTTACCCCTATTCTTGCTTGTGAAATATTTGATATATGGGGTATTGACTTTATGGGTCCTTTTCCTCTTTCTTTCGGTAATGTTTACATCCTTCTTGCTGTGGATTATGTCTCAAAGTAGGTGGAAGCCAAAGCGACCCGAACTAATGATGCCAAAGTTGTTGTGGATTTTGTTAAATCTCATATTTTTTTCTAGGTTCGAGACACCAAAGGCTCTTATTAGTGATCGTGGCACACACTTTTGTAATAGAGTAGTGGAAACTCTACTTAAAAAGTACAAGGTCACTCATCGCACTTCCACCGCATGCCACCCTCAAACCAATGGATTGGCAGAAGTCTCAAATCGAGAAATCAAGGCTATTCTGGAAAAAACTGTCAATCCAAGTAGGAAGGATTGGAGCACAAGACTTGAAGATGCATTATGGGCCTACCGGATAGCTTACAAGACCCCTATAGGTATGTCTCCTTACCGTTTGATATTTGGCAAACCATGTCACCTCCCTATGGAGTTGGAACATAGGGCGTACTGGGCTGTAAAACAATGTAACATGCAAATGAATGAGGTTGGTCAGCACAAAAAACTTCAATTACAAGAACTTGAGGAAATTTGAAGAGAAGCTTATGAGAGTACTAAAATCTACAAGAAAAAAAAACAAAGGATTTTCATGATCAAATGATTTCCGAAAGAATTTTTCTGTAGGTCAAAAAGTATTACTTTATCATTCTCGATTGAAGTTGTTTTCTAGAAAACTATGATCACGTTGGGTTGGTCATTTTGTTATTACTAACATATTTTCACATGGTGCAGCTGAGATCGCAAGTCTTGAAACTGGTAAGAACTTCAAAGTCAATGGTCATCGCTTGAAACCTTTTTATGAAGGATTTCAAGTATGTAATATTGAAGAAACCAGTTCAACTTACCCCGAGTATTGTGATTAATTACAGGAACGTCTAGCTAAAGACATTAAAGAAAGGCGCTTCATGGGAGGCAGCCCATGTCAAAAAGAAAAAAAAAATTCAATTTATTTTATCTTAGTTTTATTTTGATTTTTTTTTTCTCTTTTGATTAGCTGTAGAAAGGGTACATATCATCAGATGACACTCTCTAGTGCTTAAAGGGAGAACTCCAATCACTTTACACTTTATACTAAGGAAGTACCAATATTCCTTTTCTCTTATTCTCTAATGTTCCTTATGCTATTAATTCCTCTTTAATTGTGCTGAATTAGGAACAGTGCGGACACTGTTCAAATTAAGTGTGGGGGAGAGGATAGAAAATTGACTCATACTTTGAATGTTTGTCCTTAAGCAATTTTAAACCAAATTTTTCAAAATTATCATGAAATCTGGAGATTGTACTAAATTTTGTAATAAGTATCTACAAAATGTGAAATTGACTTGTTCAAGTGCTTTACTCACCTACTGCTGTGATTAGAATACTTGGTTAAAATTAAGTAGTGAAATCTTTAAGAAACAAATTTTCCTTGTATTTAGCTTTAGAATTGAAAGTCTAAGAGTAAGTCGAGTTCCTAAGTGAAAAATAAACAAGTTTACTTCTAGGTTATATTAGCTACTGTATACTCTTTGAAGTTGTTTGTGAAACAATTATAACACTTAGTGAAAAAAAAAATGTGTGGAAAAAGAATCAAGTATAGCCATTACTCCAATGATTCAAATAATTGAGTTAAGGGTATTCGAACTTGAATGTTAGAGTGAGGAAGAGTTCGTAGGGGTATCTTAAAACCCGGTCACTTGAGTGACGAGCTCGGGATGTTGCCGACTCAATGAACTCATTATAATGATAAGGGTAGAAAAGGTGAAAGTTCATGAAAAGAAGCGGACAAAAACCCGTCAAGATAGATGCTTGATTAAATCAAAAGAACATGAATGTAAAAAGTCATTGAATGAAATAAGACTTATAATAAAAAGGGAGAAAATCTAGGGAAAAAGTAGATACCATATGCTTTTACTTTGAGTTGCAAAGATTATATACTTGCTAATATTCAATTAAGTTTAATTGGGTGTTTTTCCTTATTGGATTAAGTATTTACTTTTGGAATAAAAGTTCTTTTGCTAAACATGAGGATTAAAGTTTATTTTGTTTAGATTAGCTATTAAATTTTGTCTATGGTAATTTAATCACAGGAAACCAGTTTGGTTGGAGCAGTAGACATTAAAATTACAAGTCATGAATTATAAAAGAATAGATGCTTGAAATGATGAAAAGAAATTTCGTATAATCTATGACGGATTTCTCAATTGATTTGATTCAATTGCTTGAGGACAAGCAAGAGTTTAAGTGTGGGGGAATTTGATAGAGCCATTTTATACTAAATCTTTATAGTATGAATTGTGTTAATTTATTATTGATTTTATAGAAATCATAAGGAAATAGTACTTAATTTTATTATGGTAATAAATCAGGCTTAATGGAGTCAAGAGTGCTAATTCAAGTGATTTAGAGAAGTCATCTACAATCTGGATCAAAGACAAGGATTTACACCACCGAAGAAAGTACATGGGCGTGTATTTGAAGTACACGGCCGTATACTTGGTTTGGAATCAACAGAAACATACACGGTTGAAGTACACGGTCGTGTGTCTATCTTGAAGAACCAATAGAAGGAGGCACGGTTTGTGATCTAGCCGTGGTGGAAGCCGTGCCATACACAGAACAAAGATGAGGAAATGTGGATTATTGACCAGAGGGAGGCACGGTTTGTGATCTAGTCGTGGTGGAAGCCATGCCATACACTGAACAAGGATGAGGAAATGTGGATTATTGACCAGAGGGAAGCACGGTTCGAAATTTGGCCGTGTTGGTGGGCATGCCAGGCGTACGTTATTCACTTCTTAAGATTTACTTGAAAAAGGAAAGATATATTCGTATCTTGCTAGCTGAAGATCCTCTGCCATTCCTTAACAGTATAAATAGAACCAACCCTAGAAGAGGAGGGACAAGAAGGAAGAAGGAGAGGTAGAGCAAGGGAAACTGGAAACAAAGACTTTTCATGTTTTCACTTTTAATTTTCGTTTTGAGGATGAACATGTATAGCTAAGTAAATTTTCTAGCCAAAGGATCATTGAAGTTTAATTCTTCATGAATTGTGAGATCGAATTGATTTATCTTTACTCTATTCTTTGTTTTTGATATTTATATATCTTCTGAATGTTTTGTTAATGTTATCTTAGTTAATTGGTATGCATTAGAGCTCTTCTACTCAATTAGCAAGTTAATATATTGTCAACTAGTACGTCAGATTCGTAATTGTTTGATAGTTCTAGTTTCTGTGACACAATGACATGTTTGATTATAAATTAGATAGTCGAATTCATGTCATGGAGATATATGATCTTGTTTAAATAGGTTATCTTATAATCTACTGGCATGAATTGGTAATCTCTCTAGTTTTTTTAATGCTATTGATAGATTAAATCCTAAAAGCTTGTTTAGGGTTGTTTAATCAATAAGAGAAGTAATTAAAGAGCTTGTTTTGATTATCAAGAAAGTAAGGAGAGATAGGTTATTAGAGCTTGTTAATAACCATAACCAATTTATCTTAGATAAAGAATAGAAAATATTTGCATCAATGATCAATTCCATGAATTAAACTATAGTGATTCCTTTGGTTAGGCTTTTATCATTATTCAATTTTATTATCTGCTTTCAGTATTATTTTAATTAACAAACAACACCCCCCCCCATCTTCTTTTCCTCTCTATTCTCTTTAAATAGAAATATATTTAACCAATCCCTATGGATACGACCCTACTCACTACTATACACAAATCATTTTAATTGTCTAGGAGTAGGTTTTTATTTTTGTTTGATTCGACACCCATCACTAATGTTCAAAAAGTCCCCTACAAACCCTACTTAACAAGTATTTATACTTGTTCTAAATAAGAAAAAATTTAACAAAAGAAAATACAAATGAAAACAAAATATGCGGCCAGTTTCTAACAAAAGAAAATACAAATGAAAACATCATATGTGGTCGGTTTCTTTCACCTCCAGGGAGCAATGTAGAATCGGTTCTTCTTTTGATTTATGTATGTTTATGAATAACTGATAGAGCCATTTTATACTCAATCTTTATAGTATGAAGTGTGTTAATTTATTATAGATTTTATAGAAATCATAAGGAAATGGTACTTAATTCTATTATGGCGATAAATCAGGTTAAATGGAGTCAAGGGTGCTAATTCAAGTAAATTGGAGAAGTCATCTACAACTTGGATCAAAGACAAGGATTTATACCGCTGGAGGAAAAGTACATGGGCGTGTAGTTGAAGTACACGGCCGTGTACTTGGTTTTGAATTAACAGGAAAATACACGGTTGAAGTACACGGCCGTGTATCTGTCTAGAAGGAGGTACAGTTTGAGATACGGCCATGGTGAAAACCATGCTACACACTGCATGAGAAGGAGAGAGACACGGCTTGTGACACGGCCGTGGTGGAAGCCGTGGTGGCAGCCGTGGTGGAAGCTTGATGAAGCCGTGCCATATACTAAATAAGGAGGAGAAATTGTGGAACTTTGACCAGAGGATGACACGGCTTGGGATTTGGCCGTGGTTGAAACCGTGGTACACACTGGACATGGATGAAGAATTGTGAATTATACACAGAGGAAGGCACGGCTTGACCTACGGCCGTGTTGTAGGGCATGCCAGGCGGACGATTATTCACTTCTCGAGATTTACATCAAAAAGGAAAGATATTTTCGTATCTTGCTAGCAAAAGATCATCTGCCATTCCCTTAACAATATAAATAGAACTAACCCTAGAGGAGTTTGACAATCTGGGATCATCTTGGAGACAAGAAGGAAGGAGGGAGGCAGAGCAAGGAAACCGGGAACAGAGGCTTATCATGTTTTTACTTTTAATTTTCGTTTTGATGATGAACATCTGTAGCTAAGCAGATTTTCTAGCCAAAGGATCATAAAAGTGTAATTCTTCGTGGATTGTGAGATCTAATTGATTTACTTTTATACTGTTCTTTGTTTTTGGATATTCATATATCTTCTGAACGTTTTGTCAATATTATTTTTGTTGATTGGTATGAATTAGAGCTCTTCTACTCAATTAGCAAGTCAATATATTGTCAACTAGCACATCAAATCCGTAATTGTTTGATAGTTCTAGTCTCGGTGACACAATAACATGTTTGATTATAAAATAGTTGATCGAATTCATGTTATGGATATGTATGATCTTGTTTAAATAGGTTATCTTATAATCTACTAGCATGAATTGGTGGTTTCTCTTGTTTTTAATGCTATTGATAGATTAAATCCTAAGAGCTTATTTCGGGTTGTCTAATCGATAAGAGAAATAATCAAAGAGCTTGTTTTGATTATCGAGGAAGTAAGGAGAGATAGGTTATTAGAGCTTGTTAATAACCATAACCAATTTATCTAGAAATAAGAATAGAAAACATTTGCATCGATGACCAATTCCTCGAATTAAACAATCTTGATTCCTTTGGCTAAGCTTTTATCAATATTCAATTTTATTATCTTGTTTCAATATTATTTTGATTCACAAACAAAATCCCCCATTTTTCTTTTCATCTTTATTCTCTTTGAATAGAAATATATTTAATCAATCCCTGTGGATACGACCCTACTCACTAATATACACAAATCATATTATTGTCTAGGAGTAGGTTTTTCTTTTGTTGGATTCGACACCCATCAATAACCTACAAACTGAGCATTAGTATATTTACTAGCCGTCCTATAAAACCGACAAATGTACTTGCTGAAATGCAAAACAATTATATAATGGAAAAGAAGATACTAAATAAATATCTTCGAGGTCTAAGTGTTTAAAGAGGACCCTTACCACTAAATTTTGCAATCCTTTGGCTCTTGCCCTAGTGATGGATCCTGTAGGTATATGATTCCTATCATATATCATCGTTGCAAAAGTCATTGTTGCAAATGCGGCTACTGTAAATATCATCATTGCAAATATTGTTGCCACATATATTGTCACTACAAATATTGTCACTGCAATTATTGTTACTGCAAATATCATTGCTATAAATGTCCTCATCGTCCTAGCAATGGTCATCGTTGCAAATGTCATAGCCATAAATGTCGTCGTTGCAAATATTATTACCGTAAATATCGCCATAGAAAATATTGTCACTATCAATATAACTACAAATGTGGATGGTGTAAGTATCGTCGTTGCAAATATTGTCGCGGCAATTATCATCACTGTAAACATCATCACCACAAATATCATCGCTTTAAATGTCATCACTACGAATATTGTCGCCACAAATATCATCACTGTAAATGTCCTCATCGTCACTACAAACATCGTTCTTGCAGATATCATCGTTGTAAGCATCGTGCTGCAAATGTGGTCATTGCAAATATCGTCACCATAAATGTCATTGTTATGGGAAAGTTTATCGCTGCAAATGTCACCGTCATTCCTGTAAACGTTGTTGCCGTAATATTGCTACTGTAAGTGTCATCACTGCAAATATCGTTGCTACAAATGTTCTCATCGTCACTGTAAATGACCTCGCCATAGCTATAAACAATATCATTGTTGCAAGTCATTATTGCAAATGTTGTCACAACAAAAATCATCGCTATAAATGTCCTCATCATCGCTGCAAATGTCATTGTTGCAAATGCCGTCACTATAAATACTGTCACCGTAAATGTTGTCATTGAAATATCCTTAATGTCACTATAAACAACATCAATGCAAATATCAACACTATAAATGTCGTCATCGTCTTGATGATTGTTGTTGCAAATGTCATTATTGCTACTGCAAACATCGCCACTGCAAATATCATTGCTACAAATGTCATGACTACAATTATTGTCCCCGCAGTTGTCTTCGTCATCACTGTAATATCATCGCTACAATTATTGTTGCCACAAATATTGTCACTGAAAACATCATCACTACAAATATCCCCATTGCAATTGTCATCGCTGCAAATGTGGTCAATGCAATCAACATTGCCAGAAACATTATCGGTGCAAATGTCATCTTTATCACTACAAATGTCATCATCATGGCAAAGTTTATCACTATAATTGTTATCATTACTACTACAAACATCACCATCATAAATCTCATCGCTGCAAGTGTCGTCGCTGCAATTATTGTTACTACAATTGTCCTTATTGTTGCCTCAAATATCGCTACAATTATTGTTACTGATAATATCATCACTGCAAATGTCCTAATCATCGCTATAAACATCATCGCAGCAAATATAATCACTGCAAATGTGGTAGCCATAAATATCGTCGCTGCAAATATCATTGTTGATCCAAATGTCCCCTTCAATGCTGCAAACATCATCCTGCCAATATCATTACTGCAAATGTCATCACCATAAATGCTATCGTCATGGGAAATTTTACCATTGCAAATGTCATCGTTATCGCTACAAACATCATTGCTATAAAGATTGTTGCTGCAAGTGTCATTACTACAAATATGGTCACCATAAATATTGTTACTGCAAATGTCCTCATTGTCACTATAAATATCATCGCCGTAAATATCATTGATACAATTATCACCGCTGCAAATATTGTCACAAAAAATATCATCATTACAAATGTTGTCACTACAAATATCATTGCTATAAATATTGTCATGACGAATATCGTTGTTGCAAATGTCTTAACATCATTGCAAACACTGTCACTGGAAACATCATCATTAAAAATGTCGTCATTATGGCAATTATTGTTGTTGCAAATGTCATTATCGTTGCTGCAAACATCATCACTACAAATGTCGTCACTACAACTATTGTCCTCATAATTGTCCTTGTCACTGCTGCAAATATCATCACTACAATTATTGTTGCCTCAAATATCGTCACCGTAAACATCTTCACTAAGAATATCATCGTTATAAATGTCATCACTGCAAATGTGGTCGTCGCAAATACCATTGCTACAAATATCGTTGATGCAAATGTCTTCGTTGTCACTACAAACTTCGTCGCCGCAAATAGCATCCCTGCAAATGTCATCATTGTCACTGCAAATGTTGTTAATGCAATTCCTGTCACTGCAATTATTGTTACCCCAAATGTCATCGTAGCGAATGTCTTTTTTGTCACTATAAACTTCTTCGTTGCAAATATGTTGATCGCAAATATCATCCCTACAAATGTTGTTGCCATAACCATCGTCGATGCAAATGTGCTCATTGCCACAACAAACATCGCCCTAGTAATATCATTACTGTAAATGCCATCATAGTGGCGAAGTTTGTCACTACAGGTGTTATTGTCCTCATTTGTCTTCGCTGCAATTATTTTCACTAGAAATATCATCACTGCAAATGTCCTCATTATTGTCATAAACAATGTCATTGCAAATATTGTCACTACAAATATAATCGACACAATTGTCGTTGTTGTGGTAAAGTTTGTGATTGTAAAAGTCATCGCTGTAAATATTATCGTTGCAAATGCCGATGCTACAAAAACTGTAGGTGCAAATATCATCACTACAAACATCATCGTCAGAAATGTCACTGTTGCAAATGTCGTCATCGTGGCAAAGTTTGTTGCTGGAAGCATTGTCGTAGCAAATATCATCCTTATAAATGCTGTTGTAATTATTCTCGCTGCAAATATCATCGCTGTAAATGCCGTTGCCACAAATGTCCTTGTCATCTTCATAAATATCATCACTGCAAATGTGATCGGCGATATCATCATAGCTAATGTCCTCATTGTTGCAACAAGCTTCATCACTGCAAATATCATCCCTACAAATGTTGCCACAGCAAATATTGCCACTGCAAATATCGTGCTTGTAAGCATAGTCACTACAAATATCAACACTAAAAATGTTGTCGTCTTAGTAAAGCTTGTTAGTGCAAATGTCATCATTGTTGCTGCAAACATCGTCATTGCAAATAACACCGCTACAATTATTATCATACAAATGTCGTTGTTGCAATTATTGTCCCATAAGTATCGTCGCTGCAAATATTATCATTCTAGATGTCATTGCTGCAAATGTGGCCAGCATAAATATTGTTGTTGCAAATGTCATCACCATAAATATCATCGATGCAAATGTCCTTGTCGCCGCTATAGATATCGTCACCATAAATATCATCACTACAAATGTCATTATCGTTGCTATAAACATTGTCACCGCAAATAACATTACTACATTTTTTGTTGCCACAACTAACATCATTGCCATTATTGCCATGTAAATATCGTTGCTAAAAAATTCCTCTTCATCACTATAAACACCATTGTTGCAAATGTCATCGCTACAAATGTGGTCGCCGTAAATATCATCGTTGTAAATGTTGTCATCACAAATATCGTCAATACAAATGTCTATGTTGCCACTGCAAACATCATAGCTGCAAATATCAACACTTCAGATGTCAACATCGTGATAAAGTTTGTCGTTGCAATTGTTATCACCATTGTTACCGGCATCATCATCATAAATATCATGGCCGCAAATGTCGTCGTTGCAAATATTGTCATTGCAAATATCATCACTACAAATGTCACCGTTGTCACTGTAAACAACATTGTCGCAAATATCATTGTTGTAATTGTCATCACTCAATTATTGTTACTGGAAATGTCATCATTGAAATTATTGTTGCTACAATACAACCACCACAAATATCATCGTTGCAAATATTGTCATTGCATATATCATTGTAGCAAAGGTCGTCATTGTAATATGAAGCCATCATAAATATTGTCAGTCCAAATGTCCTCGTCATTACCACAAAAATCATTGGTGTATGCGTTGCCACTACAAAAGTCGTCGGCACAAATATCGCTACTACAAATATTGTTGTTACAAATATTGTCATAGCAAATGTCCTCATCGTTGTTGTAAGAACCGTCACTTCAAATCTTATTATCATAAATATCATTGATGCAAACATTGTCCCCACAAATATCATCATTGCAACTGTCGTCGTTATGTTGTTGTTTGTTGCTGCAAATGTTGTCATTGACACTATAAACAATGTCACAACAAATATCATCACTGGAAATGTTGTTATCATCACTGCAAACATCGCCTCATCGCTATAAATATCACAGCAGCAAATGTTGTCACTGTGATGTAGGTTCTCATTGTAAATCTCGATGTTGTCACAACAAACACCATTACCGTAAATATCATCACTGCAAATGTTGTCACCATAATTGTTGTCTCTACAAATGTGCTCATTATCATAGCAAAGATCATCTCCGCAAAATCATCACAACATATATCGTCGCTGCATTTATCATCATTGTGGGAAAGTTTGTTGTTGTAAATGTCATTGTTGTCACTACAAACATCGTCATCGCAAATATCATTAAAACAATTGTGGTCGCTGTAAATATCGTTGCTGTAAATATTATCGCTATAAATGTCATCATGATCATTGCAAACATCATCACTGCAAATGTCGTCATCGTAGTAAAGTTTGTTGCTGCAAACAACACTACCACAAACATTATCACTGCAAAATTTGTTGTTGCAATTATTGTCTCTGCAAATGTGCTCATCATTGTTGCACACATCGTTGCGACAAATATTATTGTTGCAAATGTCATTGCTATAAATGTGGCCGCCGCAAATACCATTGTTACAAATGTTGTCGCTGCATATATCGTCACTGCAAATGTCATCACTACAATTATTGTCACCATAAATGTTGTCGCTACAAATGTCCTCGTCATTGTTGTAAATATCATTGTTGCAAATGTCATCACGTGAATGTGGTCGACACAAATCTCGCCATTACTACAAACATCGACACCATAAGTATCATTGCTACAAATGTTGTTACCGTAAATATTGTTTTTGCAAATGTCCTCGTTGTCACTGCAAGCATTATCCTCGCAAATATCATCACAGCAAATGTAGTCATTGTGGTAAAGTTTGTCGTCGTAAATGTTGTCATTGATGCTGTGGACGTCACTATAAATATGATTGTTGCAAATGTTATCATTGTTGCTACAAACATTGCTCCATTGTCGCAAATACCGTAGCTACAAAAGCCCTCGTCGAGGCATAGGTTGTCAATGCAAATGTCCACGTTGATGCCACAAACACCATCTTCGCATATATGATCGATGTGATTGTCATTGTTGTAAAAGTCTACATCGTCCCTGCAAACATCGTCACTACTATTAACATCTCTACAAATGTCATCGCTACAAATGTGGCCATAACAAATATCGTCACTACATATTTTGTCACTACAAATGTCATTGTTACGATTATTGTTGCCACAATTATTGTTGCTGCAAATGTCGCTACTGCAAATGTGGTTAGCGTACGTATCATTGTCACAAATATTATCACTACAAATATCATCACTGCAAATGTCCTCATCATTATTGCAAACATCATTTTATAAATATCATCATTACAAATGTTGTTGCAGCAAATATTGTCGCCGCAAATATCATCATCGCAAATGTCCTTATCATTGCTGCAAACATCGTCCTCGCAAATTTATAATCTTTGGGGAAAATTTTTGGGGTTTTTGGGGAAATTTTTTTTCATTCCCAAATGTCGTCTTTCAATGCTAAAAGCAATGTCCCCAAAAATTTCATCGAGGGCAAATTTTTGTCATCACTACTAAAAAAACATCGCTTCATCGTTTTTAAATGTCTTTATTAAAAAATTAAACCCTTTCCCAAACCCAAAGGGTTTTGCTGAAAAATGTCAAAATTTCGCTAAAAAACATTGTTGCTGAAAATATTTACGTTTAAAAAATATTTGCAATGACAACATTTTCGACGAAATTTTATTCAGGGGCAACGACTTTTTGAAATGATAAATTTTACAGCTACGATTTTTTTAGATGACAATTTTTTGAAAAAAAGATATTTATGGCAAAAATTTTTCCCAAACAACGATATTTGTAGAAACCACTTTTTTATAGCGAGGATATTTGTAGCTATTTTATTTGGGGTTTTATGATGTTTGCAAAAAAATAATAATTGTACCCAATGCCCTTTTGCTGCGTTTAAACAATGACAAATTTTTAAAAGGGATGATATTTGGACTTTCCTTTTTTCCACGATGCCCAACTTTTGCAAAAACGTTTTTGTGGTGATGATATTTAGGGGAGACGAAGTTTGTAGTGAAAAATGACGCTTTTAAAGGGGAAATTAAGTTTTGCCACAACGTTTGACACTTTTTGGGAAATTTTTTTATTTCCCGGGGGATAAAGGGTTTTTTAAGAAAACCATGAGGACATTTGTTGAAACCCAATTTTTTTGGGGGTTAAAAAATTTAATTTTTGGAACAACGGCCTTTGCAAGGGTGTTTATTTGCGATGATGATGTTTATTTGATAATGGGGAAACATTCAACACCAACCCAAATTTAGGGGATAATATTTGCAGCAAGGGAAAATTTTCCCCAAGGGGAATTGGGGTATTTGCAATGGCGATGAGGGGATCTACAATTTACTATAAATTTTAGTGACGATGTTTGCGCAACAAACTTTACCGCAACAATGACAAATTTAGTGATGTTATTTGTGGTGACAAAGTTTGGGATTGGGCAACGCGGGGCTTTGCAGTGATGGGTATTTTTGGCAAGGATGTTTGCATAACAATGACAACTTTTTCAATGACATTATTTGCACGATCAAATTTTCAAGGAAAAACATTTACAGCAATAATAGTGGGCATAGGGCATTTGCTAAAACGATTTTTTGCAACCAAAAGTTTTTGCCAAAAAAAATTTTGTATTTTTTAAAAATGATGTTTTTTTTGACGATGACGGCATTTTTTTAGCGATTACTTTTTCAGTGATGATGAAAGGGCATTTACAATTTATGACATTTTTTAAATCACGATATTTACGGGGACCACATTTTTAGTGATGGGCATTTGCAGCAATTTTTTTTTTGTAGTAAAACCCAAAAAAAAAAATTTACAGCGATGATACTTAAGGTGACAAAAATTGCAGCAATGATAGTTGCAATGGTGATATTTTTGGCGACAACATTTCCAATGATGATATTCATAACCAAAACATTTGAAAATAATGATATTTGCGGTGAGGACATTTATAGTGATTTAAAAAGGGCATTTGCGCAATTATTTTAAAAGGGGCAATTGGGTTTGGGAATTTAAAGGGCCTTTACGTAATGATA
>JBBMOL010002770.1:0-21246 GCA_037954665.1 Laguncularia racemosa
CCTCTCCAACAAGTTCAACTTATTTTTGAAAAACAAAATTTCAAAAATAAATTCAAGATTGTCACGTGGAACTCCATGAACGTTACATTCTCCAACAAAGTAACCATTATGTTCTCTTCATAAAAGGAATGTTCAGTTGAAACAAATAAAAAAACAGATAGAGAGAACGTTCTTCTTAGAATCAAGCATACGGAAAAGAAAAAGCTCATACATCTTCAGGTGAAAAAAAAAATTTCATATACGTGTGATTCAATTTATAGAGGAAATTTAATATTCCTCATTGTGATTGTGATTCCTTTCTTGTATAAGGAAGTGAAAGTTGTTTTATCACTGTAGTTTGAGTGATTAGCTTAGTGAAGAAGCTAGAGAGACTCAACAGTGAGACTTTCCCTTGAGGAGGCTTATTTTGTATACTTTCAATTTGATTGATATAGTGAAACGCAACTGGTAAAGACAACCGAGACCCTAGCGTGAAGCTGGAAGAGAGAACTAACGCTCGAGGTGAAATCTCTTTAAATCTCTAAGCATTTTATTATTCTCTACTCATTTTATCTATTGCACATTATTGTTTTTCATTTTTATTGTTCATGTCATTTTGTTAGTCAAGAGATTTTGAATGAATTGCCAAAATTGAAATTTTAAGTAATTAATCAATTTACCACCCCCCACCCCCCTCTTGATTAATCTAATTGGGACCAACAATATATATAGAAAAAGTTAAGTTTACATGTATTAATTTAGTTTAAGAAAACAAAGCTAAATTTGGATATTAAATCTACAGTGATAGCATTAGCAAAATAAGGTAAGGTGGTATCGTCAAGGTAGTGATATCTACCCTTAGCCTGTTCTAGTCTTTATATTGTTACAATAGTATTTACCTATGATTTACCTAATTACTAGTTTCTTTGTATGACTTCCTTTCCAACTTCTTTACCCTATTGTTTACTAAGGAAATAATAAAAATTATAACAATTGCAATCATAATCAAACAAGGAAAGACACATATACAATATACCAAGATCCAACACAATATATCAAACCAATCACAACATTATAGCATATCATTAAGTTTTCTACTCACCTATTTATGGTCGTCATAGTTTTAATCATCATTACGTGATTCAGATGTGTGGTCCCTTCACCGAATATAGTATTGAAGGATTAGGTACAGCGATTCCATAAAATTCCCATTAGATTTCTCGATCTCCTATTAACTCCTATCTCTTCTCAAACTCCCAATGCCTTTCCCCACACTCACATACACAATTAGTTCACCAACAGCATGCACACATTTCCAGGACTTCCTTTTATAGAAGTTGCCCGAGCCATCGCTGCTACATCGATGACACCTCTTTTCCTATTCTATTTCTCACACAGACACACTTGCTTTCTTCATGAAATTCCATTTTCCTCCTCGACTTCACCATTCCATTCCTTCTTCTCTATTTTCCCTTATTATTCTCCTTTTTGGAATTTCTCGAATTTGCCTGTCCTTTACATGAAGTAACTTTGAACCTTTCATTTATTAATTTTTTTTAATAGCTTCCAACGAAATACTTGTAGGATAAACCGTAGGATTAGCAATCACTAAAGGTTTTGTATCACCTTCTTTCTTCTCTCCTTTGTTGACATCTCCACCAACAGAGCTTCCCATCCTCTCTATTGGTCTCCATCCCCACTCATGCTTCCCTTACTACACACACCAACCATCCTTTATACACACACATGCCTACCTCCATCATAATTACATCATATACATAAGTTCCACCTACGTACATACACAAGATCAATGCCCTCTTAACTTCATCTTCCAGCTCTTCTTCTCTTTTCCTTACCCTTTTTCGTCTTCAATTCTCACTTTCTCCATCTTCTAACTTTTCTTCTTCCTTTCTCCTTACTCTCTTCTTCCTCTTGGCTACCCTACACATAACATTTCTCGTTCTTTCCTCGCTAAACTCCCTTCACTACTAAAACTTCTCCACTTCCCCACTTCTTCTTCTCATTTCTCTTCACACTTCTTTAGCCCATGTCTAGTTTCTCCACCTTATACCTATGTATATAGAATATATATTTCTAACCTTTCCTTCCCCTTCTCCATCAAATTCTTTTCCCTACACCAACCATTAAGTAACACCATGTAAGTCATAGCATTTGGCGTAAACTTATCCTCTAACTTCTTGAAAGGTATCTATGCTTCTTTCCTATGCTTTGCACGCCCAAGCACATCAAGCAAGTAGTTGATAGCTTCAACACGAACTTGGAACTTATACTTCTTATTCAGTTGAAACATCCCAACGACCGTCTTCCCCTCCTTAGAAGTTGCCAAAGCCTTGATAGCAATGATGAAAGTCTCCATTGTCAAAAACCCCTTTGCACCAATTTCTTCAACATACCATCCTCTTAAACTACCTAGTCTCCTCCAATATCCCTATCATTGCTTTATAAGTCCTTAAATCATGTTCAAAACCCAATTGCGGCCCTGCGCAATAGAAGAACTGAAAAGCCAGTTTCCTAGCATGACATAGTCTATGCAACACATCCAGAACCAAATTTTGACTTAAATGGATCCTGCATTCATCTAACACAACCTCTATATTTCTATCTAATGCAACCAACTCATCAATTACCTTACCCTATCGACCTCATGTAGATGTGCACTAAACCTACCCCTAAAACTCTCATTTCCAATGTTACCAATGCAGTAAAGAAGAACGTAGGCAAAGAGAAACTACATAGTAACCGCAACATTTGTTTTTTGATGTAGTCTCATTTTTATCCTCCCCAAGTTCTGAGTATTGGAATAAAAGAGTGGAAGAGCGTAGGTGTGGGATTAAGGAGGGACAAGGGGATAAGGGTGAGTGGAGATGCTATTGGCTTGCTCGTTAGCTAAGGAAAAATGGAAGGGAAGGGAACGGTGCAGGGGTCTAGTCGGGGACGAAGAGATGGAAGGGAAGATTAGAGAGAGAGGACATTTGTGGCTGTTTGCTTTAGGATAGATGGATGATGAAGATGGAGGTTCATCAATTGGACTAGCAACATTGGCAATTCCACCACCCCATGCATTTTTAGGAGTTCATGCACCGCTTTTACCCGGTCGATGATGTCATCGAAAACCTTAGAAGCCGTAGAAGCCAAAGCTAAGTTGATACTAAGCTCATGGAGCTTAGTCTATATATATATATACATGTATGTATGTATATTATAGAGTCCTTAAGCATCAATCAAATAATGGACTCCTCAAGAATAGCTACCTCCCTATGGACGACGACGAAAATTCATCGAAGCTAGAGTCTTTAGAGATCACTGTGGAGAACCCACCATCCATCCATAAGGGGTTCATTAAACCACCCACACGGACAAAATCGTTGTCATTGAATTCATTAGCAAAGGTCCTTTGTTCAAAGGTCTCGTCAGTGGAGTGCGAGTCAAGAGCTAGTCCACCTTCCAAGCAGCTAGTGTCTTTGACTGAGCGATTGAAGATGACCTCTGTTTCTTTGCTGGAAAACAGGGATGAAAGGGAAAAGAAAATAGGAGGGAAAGGGAGTAGGAGCAAGGGTCAGTGGTGGCTCATAAGGGGTAGTGGTAGCTAGTGTGATGAAGTGTGGTGGCTAAGGTATACTGTTGTGGGTGTTCTATGTGGACAAGACAACTGGAAACAAAAAGAAGAAGGAAGGAACAGAATGAGGCATGAGTAAGATTAGAGAGGGGGAGTACATCCGTGACTAGGGACAAGATGATGAGAAAAGAAAGGAAAGAAAAAGGAAGAAAGGAAAAAGAAGTAAGGTTGTGTTCGGGAGACGACGAGGAAGGGCGATGTAACTAGAAGAAGAAGAAAAAGAAGAAAGGAAAGAAAGAAGGAGCAAGGGATGGGGGACAGCATGATTAAGCAACCTGACCCAGAGTAGCCGATGGGATGGAGGCTAGCTTAATTTGATTGCTAATGTGTTGCTCTGATCTGCCATAGGAGGGAAGGGATTGAGATAGGACAATGCAAATTTGATTTTGCTGTTATGTTTATATATATATAGATAAATATTTACTTTTATTTGTTATTATTTTTCCCACTATTAATATCTTATCAATATTTTAGAATTAAGGGAATGATATCCTTACTACCTAACCTAGAAGTAGTTGTTATTTCACTTATTTTAATAAAATTTTCCTAAATTTTTAGGTCGTTACAACAACTAGAAGAGGAAATGTAGGAGCAACCTAGTCAATTTAGCCCCATTGATAAGCCACCTAAACCTTATAAGTTTGATATTTTACTAAGCATTTTCTTAAAGTTATAGGTGAAGATGGCAATATCTAAGCCTATTGCAACTACTACACTGCAAATTATGGATGAAAAAAGGAAGATGGGTATGATACATTTAAGAAACACTTGAGCTCAAAACACCCAACAAAGTTCGTATTAGAGAAATCATATTAGCAAACTTTGGTAGGTACTCTATATCAAACCCAGCATCATTATTTTGCAATAGTATAGAGAAGTAAAAAGAAAGTTTGGTTGAAATGATGCAAGTATACACCTCCCTTTTAGTATAGGTAGTAATTCAATCCATATGAAGAATGAGCAACAAACTTTAAGTCCTAGTGAACATGTGTTGTCTTCTACAACCATGTGTAGAGGAAATGTTCAATGTGTTAAGTTCTCTTGATAATAGATTTGATGATAACAAAAAGCTAGGAGATTACTAACTATGTTATTAAGTATGCAGATAAATAATACACATGTAATTCAATCTCTCAATAGAAAAGTTTTACTCTCAAGTTTTCAATTAGAAGGTAACTCGGAGACTGACTTAAAAGTAGACTTGTTATATGACTCTCAAGTTTTCAATCATAAGGTAACTTAGAGAATAGACCTACTATACTAATATCATTATAGAAACAAACAACATGTTACAAGATGAGTTTATATTTGAAGATTTAATCAATTTGAAGGCTCAACTCAAAAGTTGAATGTATTTAGGTAGTACATTCAAAATGTTCCACATAATTAGTTAATATATCCTAAGGATTTAAAATTATAATAAGGTTAGAAATTAAAATTATAGTTGGTTTTTAACTTAACAAGGCAAGTATTCTTGATGAAGATTTATATTTTTCAAAATTCAAAACTGTGATTGAGGAGCAAAAATTATTCAAAAAATAACAATTTAGATACATTTATACTTTTAGGGGATATGAAGCCAACTATTGAAATTATCCAAGCACTTTAGTAACAACATGGAATAGGTTTTTGAAATTAAAGATGAGTTATGATATTTAGCAAAATATCCAAAATAGATTCAACATCCAACTTGGCCATTTGTAGCCATTGTCTTGTCAAAAGAAAAAATCTTTAGCTTAAAAAAAAAAAAGAAAGAAGATATAAAATAAGATAACACAAAAAAAAAGAATAACCTAGAATTCTTTTTGAAAATATTCTATTACATTTCATTTGTACCGAACTTAGTGAGGATTTTATTTTCTTCACTCCTCATTGTTTTGATAATTTTTGTGAGAGCTAGATTACAAATAGGCTTTGAGCTTAGAGATGGCCAAGTGATAACTTGAAGTTTAATAGAGTGAATTGTGATCACTATTCATAAATCGAATTTGTGATTGGATACAGTGGAACTTACCGGTGTGAATTACTAAGACCCCAGCTTGGAGCTAGACGAGAGCACATACACTTGAGGTGGAACCTCTATAAATCATTGCACGAACTATTCTTACTATATTCTCTTATTTTTGTGCATTTAAATATCTATTGTGATTACAAAGGTAATTTAAAGTCATAATTTACAAGTAACTAATTGGGGACATTTTTTTTGTTTTAAAGTATCGATTTTTTTAATACCGATTCAACACCCCCCCCCCCCCCCCAACCCCCTTCCTCCTCTCTTGGTAACTTTTCGGGACTAACAATTGGTATTAAAGCATGTCTCTTTTGTTAAATTGAGTGATCCATTTTATCATGGTTGAGAACAACGTTGTAATCAATCGAGCTCCATACTTTGATGGTATGAATTATTTATATTGGAAAATGTGTATGTCCACTTATATTAAGGCTAATGATTATGCTTCATGGTAAGTGGTCAGCATTGGAGACAATCAAGTCATAAGAACTAATGATGCTGAGTTCACAAAGGTCGAATTAAAGCTCATCGAGCAAAATAATAAGGCTAAGAATATGCTTCTCACTACTATAGCACCATCTGAGTTTTACTTAATCTCTTCATGTGACATAGCTAAAGAAATATGGGATACACTGTTTGAAACATATGAAGGAGCTAATACAATCAAGGAAACAAAAATTAATGCTTTATTGCAGAGATATGAATTATTTAAAATTCAATCTTATGAGAAAATTAAAGATGCCTTCAATCGTGCTATTGCTATAACTAATGAACTAACCTCTCTTGGAAAGAAAATCTTGGTCTTGATCTTGTTAGGAAAGTATTACAGATCTTACCAAAATCATAGGATGCCAAGAAGACCGCTGTAGAAGATGCATAAGATCTGAACAAGCTACACTTAGTCAATTAAGGGAGAAGTTGATGGCATATGAGTCCCATTTGAACATAATTAAAGAATCCAATAGTAGCACAAAAGCAATCGCATTCAAGGTAAAGAAAACAGCTGCTGAAGAATTTGATCCTAATGATGACAATAATGATGATGAGGACATAAGTATGCTTGCAAAAAGATTTAACTAGCTAATGAAAAGAAAAGGTTAGAAATTTAAAAAATTTAGTAAATATAATAAATTTGATATAGGAAAGAACTTTAAGGAGAAAGAAGAGAAGAAAGAAAAGAAAGAAATCACATGTTATGAATGTAAAAAGCTTAGATGTATCAAATACAAATGCCTAGTTCTTATGAAGAACATGGAAAAATTTAAGAAGAAAAGCTGAGCAATGATGGCAACTTAGAGCGATGTAGACAAGTTAGAAGTTGACTCAAAAACTACAAGTGAAGATGAGGAAGAAGCTAATTTGTGTTTAATGGCTACATCTGAGGTAAATCTCGAATCTGAATCTGATATACCAAATAATGAAATGTATGTTGAGGTGAAAAAGTTGTTAAAAGATTTGAAAAGGGCAGATGTATAGATATCAAAGCTAGAATAAAAAAATAACATCTTGAAAAATGAAAAAGATGTGTTAATTCAAACAAATAAACTGCTTATAGACGAAAATGATATCTTTAAGAATGATAGTGAAAAAATGCATGATAGTTTTGATGTGTTAAGAAAAGAAAATGGTGTTTTGAAGGATGAAATTAAAGACTTAAAAGTTGGAATAAAAAATCTGTCATAAATAATAAAAAATACCTTCATTAAATTTAATGAAAGTGACAAAAAATTAAACATGATCGTAAGTAGTCAAAGACCCGTTAGCATTAAACATGGACCTAGATTCGAACATGGTAGCTCATATAATGATATGGAAAAGACTATATTCCTTAAAGGAAGTGAATTTGTGAATGGTCAACTTATTCAAGATAAAGAACCTGTTAAAAGGAACTTAAACAATAATAGTAGAGGATACTTAAAAAGTTACCCTTAATAGCATAAGTATCCACTCAAAGGATACCTTAAAGACTATAAGTATAGATACGATAAATGGTATCCAAGACAAAACTATCTCTATTAGGTAAATCAAAGGTATAATATGCCTTCTTATGCATGTTTCTTTTGTAACAAAATAGGACACATAGAAAAGTATTGCTTTTATAAAAGAAACAAGCTCAGAACACATCAAGTTAAGAAAAAAGAAAAGACGAGCTTGACTTATCAAGAACCCAAGCTAATTTAGGTTCCTAAAAGGGTTTTATCACCTTTTTGTATGATTGCAGAGATAAAGAAATAAAATAAAAGGCACCTGGCATCTAGATAGTAGGTGTTCAAGTCATATGATAGGAGATATGTCCTTACTCACTAGCTTCATGTGGAAAGAAAAATGGTATGTAAGATTCAGAGATGACAATAGAAGTAAAATTATACGAACAGGTATAATTAGTCATTCTCTGTATTCAATTGAAAATATTTCTTTAGTGAAAGGATTGAAACATAATCCTTTAAGCATAAGTCAATTATGTGATAGAGGTTGTAGAATGATCTTTAATAAGAGTAAATATTATGCTTATAATACTGAAGCCTAGAGGAGTAAAATTGTTCAAAGGATTAAGGAAATGGAACATATATCTAATTACACCCTCTGATATGAATAATGAGTGTTGCTTTTTGATCATGAGTGAAAATATACATGTTTAGCATAAAAAGCTTCGATACGTGAATTTTAATCTACTAGAAAAACTCTCTAAAGAGAATTTTGTTGTTAGTTTACCTATAACTAGCCTAAAGCATAATATTAAATGTATAGATTGTTTAAAGAGAAAAATGTTTTTAGTTACACATAAAAGTAAAAATATGATTTCTATAAAAAGTCCACTTAAATTGTTACATCTTGATCTATTTGGACCTATAAGAACTTTAAGTCTAGGTGGAAATAAATTTGGACTTGTGATTGTTAATGACTTTTTAAGATACATGTGGGTATTCTTTTTAAAATATAAGTGTGATGCTTTTGATATGTTTAGAAGTTTTTGTAAATAAACACAAAATGAAAAAGGATACTCCATTTTTTCTTTAAGAATTGATCATGGCGATGAGTTTGACAATGCTCTGTTTGTAACATTTTGTGAAGAGCATGTAATAAATCATAATTTTTCAGCACATTATACACCTCAACAAATGGAGTAGTTGAAAGAAAAAATAGAACTATACATGAAATGACACATTCTATGTTAAATGAAAATAGAGTAGAATAATTTTGGGTAGAGGTTGTAGCAACTACTTGCTATATAATGAATAGAGTGTATGTTCAACCTAGTATTATGAAAACTTCATATAAACTATTTATGATAGAAAAAAACCTATTTCATACTTTCATGTGTTTGGATGTACATGTTTTGTGAAAAAGAATGCGAATTGTCACACCCCAAAAGGGGGCCTAGAAGTTTCCACTAAAATCATCATGACACGTGTGCACCCATTACATGATAATCATCTTACGAGTTAGAGATCATAAGATTCTAAGTAAATAATTACAATTACAACCAATCATAGTACATATAATTAGATAATAAGATATAACTATGGATCCCGTATCCTACGATCGACCATGATCGTAGAGAATCGATATCTCCTACTAACCAATAAAATGGAATAAATCCTAAGTTACACAACTTCAAATTTTATTTACATAAGGGTCCTAACATCTCATCTAAATAATCTATCCTTCATAATTCTTACTTTGTCGTTTTGGTCTTCCAAAAACTCTCGACACTTCATATCTTATCCTATCCCAAGCTTTCGAAATCGCTACTTGCAAAAAGGGTCTATGGTGGGGTGAGCACACTACGACTCAATGAATGGGATGGTAACACTTTCAATGCTACATAAACACAAGAAATTTAAATTCAAGTTATCAAATCATATGCTATGCATGAATAACTAAATGAATGCAGCATCTCACGTGGTCTTTTGGTAACTGACGTGAAGTTTAGAGTTTACGCCCCCCTTGACCTTGGGTTAGGGATTCTAAAGCCACTATCAATGCTTGAGTCTTACACACATCTTCGTTACTCTTATCACTTATTTATACTATGTCTCAGCTATAATGTTTTAGGCTCAAGTGCCTCAATACACCTTGAAACTGTTAAGGCATGATAATCCCTTAATCACTTAGTTTGCACTTGGCGGAACAATGATCCTCTGATCACTTCTAGCGCGTCCTGTATTAGTGATGGGCTTCAGTCTCATGCGATGTTTAGTGGAAATGCATGTCATGTTTTAATCAAGTCTACTTCTTTAATTAATTCATTCGTGGTGACCAAAACAATATATATAGTCGCATCTAATTCCCATTTAAGGCAACAAAGTAAACTACCAAGCATTTAAAGTCCATCACTCCAAGAATAATCCATAGGGACCTAATGAAGTCCCATAAACAATCTGGCACATCTCATTTTCACACGTACCACAACAAGCAAAGATCATGCATTTCACATCATAAAATGAATAAGGAAACCAGACAAGGCGAATGGGAACCATCTAGCTATACATCAAGTTTTAGTTAATTTGACACCTTTGTGCCATTTGTCTTAAACGTCAAATTAACCACTCGGGATTGATTTACGATTATCATTCGTGACACCTCTATGTCATCGCACTTCTCAATTGCTCTATTATCTATACATTCGAGAGCCAATAAGGTCGTCTCATATATCCCTTCTAAGTCCTCCATACACCTATGTATAATATATATATATATACCTACATATATATATAGGTTTGTAACATAGCTTTGATTAAAGAACAATTTACTAGACACCTTCCCTCACTTAGTTAAGAGGGTAAGAAAATAGAATTATTAAGTTGTAAAAATCAAAGTTACACTCATGATTCATATAGTTATGTGCATGAGTGTATTCTATAGATATAATAGGAAAATAAATTTGCCTAAGCATATATTCATATTCGGAAGTAAACTCTAATATATATACCTAATGATATTTATGAATCCTATTCCAACTATGCATACCTACTAGGTAGCTATAGAGAGAAAGTTAGATTTATATATTTTGGTTTAGTTTGAAGAAAACAATTTCAATTCGTGATGTTAGACCTATAATAATAGCACTAACAAGATGGTGTGAAGTGCTATCTACCTTAGCCCATTCTAATTTCTATGCCAATACACTCGTATTTATCTGTAATTTACCTAATTACTAGTTTCTTCATAACTTCTTTCCTGAACTCAATTAACCCCACTATGTAACTCAAACTTAACAAAAATTAAATCCAATTGCAACTATAACAAAGCAAATGAATTCACATACATAGCATATCAACACATAACACAACATTATAGCATATCATTAAATTTCCCACTCACTTGTTTAGGGTCGTCATAGTCCTAGTCGGAGTCGAGCGATTCTAGCGAATAACTCCTTTACTTTCCTCTTGAAATCAGTGTCTTTCTGCAATGCTTCTTTAACCAAATCATAGAAAGTAGCATCTCCACTTAACTATGGTAGTTTCCTCACACCTGATATGTGTACTCTGGTCATCATGCGTTTGATGATGTACTCATACCCACATACACCATACACCTTCTATACCCACACACACATACCTGCACACTACACACCTTCTATACAGATACACACATACCTGCACTCACCATACACCACCTTAAACACATACACATATACTTGCATACATCACACACCATCCATATACATAAACACATACTGCATATACCACACACCATCCATACACATTCACACATACCCGCACACACCACATACCATCCATACACATACACATACTGCACACACCATGATAGAGCCATTTTATACTCAATCTTTATAGTATGGAGTGTGTTAATTTATTATAGATTTTATAGAAATCATAAGGAAATGGTACTTAATTCTATTATGGTGATAAATCAGGTTAAATGGAGTCAAGGGTGCTAATTCAAGTAAATTAGAGAAGTCATCTACAACTTGGATCAAAGACAAGGATTTACACCGCTGGAGGAAAGTACATGGGCATGTAGTTGAAGTACACGGCCGTGTACTTAGTTTTGAAGCCACAGGAAACTACACGGTTGAAGTACATGACCGTGTATCTGTCTTGAAGAATCCATGGGAAAATACACGGTTAAAGTACATGACAGTGTATCTGTCTAGAAGGAGGCACGTTTTGAAGCATGGCCATGGTGCAAACCGTGCTATACACTACACAAGAAGGTGGAAATGTGGACTTCCAACAGAGAGAGACACGGCTCGTGATCTGGCTTTGGTGGAAATCGTGCTTGAAGCCGTGGTCGAAGCCGTGGTGGAAGTTGAAATGGAAGACGTGCTAAGGATGAGAAATTGTGGAACATCAACTAGAGGATGGCACGGCTTGAGATCTGGCCGTGGTTGAAGCCGTGGTACACACTGGACACGAAAGATGATATGTGAATTACACACAGAGAAAGGCACGGCTTGACCCACGGCCGTGTGGTAGGGAGTGCTAGGCAGACGATTATTTTCTTCTCGAGATTTACTTGAAAAAGGAAAGATATTTTTGTATCTTGCTAGCAAAAGATCACCTGCCATTCCTTTAACAATATAAATAGAACTAACCCTAGAGGGTTAAAAAAAAAATCTTAGATGATCTTGGAGACAAGAAGGAAAGAAGGAGGTAGAGCAAGCAGCCATGAACAGAGGCTTGTTATGTTTTTACTTTTAATTTTCGTTTTTATGATGAAGATGTGTAGCTAAGTAACTTTTCTAGCCAAAGGGCATAGAAGTTTGATTCTCCACGAATTGTGAGATCTAATTGATTTGTATTTAATCTATTCTTTGTTTTTGGATATTCATATATCTTTTGAGCGTCTTGTCATTATTATCTTTGTTGATTGGTATGAATTAGAGCTCTTCTACTCAATTAGCAAGTTAATATATTGTCAACTAGCACGTCAAATCCGTAATTGTTTGACAGTTCTAGTCTCGGTGACACGATAACATGTTTGATTATAAAATAGATGATCGAATTCATGTTATGGAGATGTATGATCTTGTTTAAATAGGTTATCTTATAATCTACTGGCATAAATTGGTGGTCTCTCTTGTTTTTAAGGATATTGATAGATTAAATCCTAAGAGCTTGTTTAGGGTTGTCTAATCGATAAGAGAAGTAATCAAAGAGCTTGTTTTGATTATCGAAGAAGTAAGCAGAGATAGGTTATTAGAGCTTGTTAATAACCATAATCAGTTTATCTAGAAATAAGGATGGAAGACATTTGCATCGATGATCAATTCCTAGAATTAAACTATCTTGATTCCTTTGGCTAGGCTTTTATCAATATTCGATTTTATTATCTTGTTTCAACATTATTTTGATTCACAAACAAAACCCCTCATTTTTCTTTTCCTCTTTATTCGCTTTGGATAGAAATATATTTAACCAATCCCTGTGGATACGACCCTACTCACTACTATACGCAAATCATATCATTGTCTAAGAGTAGGTTTTTATTTTTGTTAGATTCGACACCCATCAAAATTTTGGCGCCGTTGCCGGGGATTGGTGTCAAATTTATTTCTATTCTTGTATGACTCGTTCTTCTCATACAGGTGCACTCACTTATAATCCGGAGATTGAGAAGACTTTTAAGAGGCTGCGAAGAGAAGCTAGATCATCCCCTAGACTGGACTTGGCAACGGATTTGTCTGATTCATCCATTGATTCTGGAAAAGAAGACGATATGGCAAATCCCAAAAGAACATTGCGAGAATTGGCTGCACCGGATGTGAATCAACAACCCCTTTGTATTCACTATCCCGAACTTGCTGTTGAATTCGAGTTGAAATCTGGGTTGATACATCTGCTACCCATCTTTCATGGTCTTGAGAATGAAGATCCTCACAAACATTTGAAAGAGTTTCATATAGTGTGTTCTAGTATGAGGCCGCAAGGAATAACCGACGATCAAATCAAGTTACGTGCTTTTCCATTCTCTTTAATTACTAAAGCTAAAGATTGGTTGTTTTATTTGCCTCCAGGTTCTATAACCACTTGGACAGATATAGTGAGACTCTTCTTGGATAAATTTTTTCCCGCATCTAGAGCTGCTGGTATAAGAAGAGAAATTTGTGGTATCAAACAGAGGGACACCGAGACTCTTCACGAGTATTGGGAGAGGTTCAAGCAACTTTGTGCAAGTTGTCCACAACATGGGATATCTGAACAACTTCTCATCCAATACTTCTATGAAGGCCTGCTTCCAATGGAGAGGAAGATGATAGATGCTACAAGTGGAGGTGCCATAGTAAACAAAACCCCTGATCAAGCTAGGGAATTGATCTCCATTATGGCTGCTAATTCGCAACAATTTGGGTATAGGCATGATACATCTTCTACGAAGGTAAATGAGGTAAGTGTTTCTAACCTTGAACATCAAATTTCTAACCTAACTTTCCTTATGCAGCAGCTAGCTCTTGGAAATACCCAGCAAGTGAAGGCTTGTGGAATTTGTGCTGCTCCTAATCACCCTACCGACATGTGCCCCACATTGCAAGATGATAATCATGAACACGCCAATGCTGTAGGAGGATTCCCGGGACAACCACAAAGGAAATATGATCCCTACTCGAATACTTATAATCCTGGATGGAGGGATCATCCTAACTTCAGATATGGCAATAAACCACAAAACTTCCAACAATTCCAACCTAAGCCATCAAACCAAGTACCACAAGCTCCTTCCACTTCAGATATGTCTCTTGAAGAAATTTTTAAATCACTTGCCGTTAATACAAAACAATTTCAGGATGAGACAAAGCAGAGCATCCACAACTTGGAAAATTAGGTAAGCCAACTTTCTTCTTCTATGAACAGGTTAGAAACTCAAGGTAAGTTACCTTCTCAAACTATTACAAATCCAAAGCAAAGCGCTAATGCAATTACCTTGACAAGTGGGACGAAATTGCAAGGATCAAATGAGAAAGGACACCGAACCAATCTTGAGAAAGAGACTGCAACTCCAAGTCAGCAAAACAACCAGATCAAAGGATCCCTTGTTAAACCACCAAAAGTCATGACAATAGCACCTCCTTTCCCCTCTAGATTAGCGAAAACCAAGAATGAAGCTGAAGAAAAGGAGATTCTTGAAACTTTTCGCAAAGTTGAGGTAAATATTCCTTTGCTGGATGCAATTAAGCAAGTACCTCGTTATGCTAAATTTCTCGAAGAATTGTGCACTAACAAAAGAAAGCTGAAAGGTAATGAAAAGATTAGTGTGGGTGAGAATGTTTCAGCTATTCTTCAAAAGAAGCTTCCTCCTAAATGTAAGGATCCAGGTATGTTTACTATTCCTTGCAAAATAGGTAATCTTGGAATCGCTAAAGCTATGTGTGATTTAGGAGCTTCAATCAATGTTATGCCTTTATCTGTTTATCAAAGCTTGAATGTTGGTTCCTTGAAGGAAACAGGTGTTATTGTTCAACTTGCTGATAGGTCCAATGTCTATCCTGAGGGAGTCCTAGAAGATGTTTTAGTACAAGTTAATGGGTTGGTTTTCCTTACAAATTTTTATGTGCTTGACATGGAGAATGATGATTCTCGTAATTCCTCAATGATATTATTAGGGAGACCATTTCTTAAGACATTTAGAACGAAAATCGATGTACATGACGGTAACCTCACTATGGAATTTGATGGTGAAGTGATTAAATTTAACATTTCTGATGCCATGAAATATCCTAGTGATATCTCCCCTGTTTTTGTTGTGGATGTTATTGACCCATTAACACAGGCTACTTTTGATTTGATAGACAATGATGAGTTGAAAATTGTACTTAATAGGAGTCTTACTATTAATACATTGAAAACTCTTAAGGAGAAGCTTATAATATCCTCTGATTTGCAGGACATGATTTGGGAGTTGGAATCATTAAAACCTACCAGGTATGATGTGTCCTACATTAATTTACCCCCTTCTAACACAATACTTCTTCCCTCCATTGTGCAGGCACCAAAGTTGGAATTAAAACCCTTACCCGAACATCTAAAGTACATCTTCTTAGGAGAAAATGAGACTCTTGCTGTGATAGTCTCTAACAAACTATGTACTTTAGAAGAAGAAAAGTTGATTCGGGTGTTAAGAGAGTATAAAGAATCCATTGGATGGTCCATAGCAGATATCAAAGGACTAAGCCCCTCCACATGCATGCACAAGATTTTAATGAAAGATAATTGCAAACCTTCAAGGGAAGTTCAGCGTCGTTTGAACCCGCCTATGATGGAGGTAGTTAAGAAAGAGATCTTGAAACTTCTTGATGCAGGTATGATCTATCCAATTTCCGATAGCAAATGGGTAAGTCCAATTCAAGTTGTTCCAAAGAAAGCAGGCTTGACTGTGATTGAAAACTCTGATGGTGAGTTAATTCCTACTCGGGTTCAGAATGGTTGGAGGGTTTGTGTTGATTATAGAAAGTTAAATGCGTCAAATAGAAAAGATCACTTCCCTCTTCCTTTTCTTGATCAGATGCTTGAACGTTTGGCTAGCCATTCTCACTATTGTTGTCTTGATGGTTATTCAGGTTTTCATCAAATTCTAGTGGCACCGGAAGATCAAGAGAAGACTACTTTCACTTGTCCATTCAGTACTTTTGCGTATCGAAGGATGCCTTTTGGGCTCTACAATGCCCCAGCTACATTCCAAAGGTGTATGGTTAGTATATTTTCAGATTATGTGGAAAATATCATAGAGGTTTTCATGGATGACTTCACCGTCTATGGTAATTCTTTTGATTCCTGTTTGACTAACCTTATAAAAGTGCTTCAAAGATGTATAGATAAGAACCTAGTGTTGAATTATGAAAAATGTCACTTTATGATTGAACAGAGTCTCATTTTAGGTCATATTGTATCCTCTAAGGGGCTTGAAGTCGATAAAGCTAAGATAGAATTGATTAAATCTTTACCTTATCCCGTAAGTGTACGGGAAATTCGCTCTTTTCTTGGGAGTGCAGGATTCTATCGACGCTTCATCAAGGATTTTTCCAAAATTACTCAACCCCTATGTCGATTGCTGCAAAAAGAAGTGACATTTGAGTTCGATGAGGCCTGTAAGCACGCTTTTGACAAATTGAGGGATAAGTTGACTTCTGCTCCAATCATCCAACCACCTGACTGGAAACTTTCCTTTGAAATTATGTGTGATGCGAACAATTATGCAGTTGGAGCCGTTCTTGGCCAAAGAGTTGGAAGAGCTTCTCATGTCATTTATTACGCTTCCAGAACATTAGATAATGCTCAATGCAACTATTCCGCAACGGAAAAAGAACTCTTGGCTGTTGTTTTTGCATTAGAAAAATTCATATCATATTTACTTGGTACTAAGGTAATTGTTTACTCTGATCATGCAGCTCTCAAATACTTGCTCGCGAAGAAGGAGGCAAAACCAAGACTTATTCGATGGATATTCTTATTACAAGAGTTTGATATGGAAATACGCGATAGGAAAGGCTCTGAAAACTTAGTTGCCGACCACCTCAATAGAATACCTATCAGTGAAGGGTCAACACCAATACAAGATGATTTCCCAGATGAGTATCTCTTTTCTATTCAAAAGACAATTCCGTGGTATGCCGATATTTTCAACTATTTGGTTACTAAGATACTACCAAGTGATTTGTATAGGGCTCAAAAAGATAAAATTAAAAGTGATGCTAAGTACTATGTATGGGATGATCCATATTTGTGGAAACATTGTGCTGATCAGATCATTAGAAGGTGTATTTCTCAAGACGATATTCCTTCTGTCTTGCAATTTTGTCACTCATATGCATGTGGTGGACATTTTGGCCCTAAGAGGACAACTTAAAAGGTATTAGGATGCGGTTTGTTTTGGCCTACATTGTTTCGTGATTCTTTTATGTTTTGTAAGTCTTGTGAACGATGTCAAAAAATTGGCAACTTAGGACGTAGAGACCAAATGCCACTTACCCCTATTCTTGCATGTGAAATATTTGATATATGGGGTATTGACTTTATGGGTCCTTTTCCTCCTTCTTTCGGTAATGTTTACATCCTTCTTGCTGTGGATTATGTTTGAAAATGGGTGGAAGCCAAAGTAACCCGAACTAATGATGCCAAAGTTGTTGTGGATTTTGTTAAATCTTATATTTTTTCTAGGTTTGGGACACCAAAGGCTCTTATCAGTGATCGTGGTACACACTTTTGTAATAGAGTAGTGGAAACTCTACTAAAAAAATACAAGGTCACTCATCGCACTTCCACCGCATACTACTCAAACCAATGGATTGGCAGAAGTTTCAAATCGAGAAATCAAGTCTATTCTGGAAAAAACCGTCAATCCAAGCAGGAAGGATTGGAGCACAAGACTTGAAGATGCATTATGGGCCTACCGGACAGCTTACAAGACCCCTATAGGTATGTCTCCTTACCGTTTGATATTTGGAAAACCGTGTCACCTCCCTGTGGAGCTGGAACATAGGGCGTACTGGGCTGTAAAACAATGTAATATGCGAATGGATGAGGTTGGTGAGCATAGAAAACTTCAATTACAAGAACTTGAGGAAATTCGAAGAGAAGCTTATGAGAGTACTAAAATCTACAAGGAAAAAACAAAGAATTTTCATGATCAAATTATTTCCCGAAAGAATTTTTCTGTAGGTCAAAAAGTACTACTTTATCATTCTCGATTGAAGTTGTTCTCTGGAAAACTACAATCACGGTGGATTGGTCCTTTTGTTATCACTAACATATTTTCCCATGGTGCAGTTGAGATCGCAAGTCTTGAAACCGGTAAGAACTTCAAAGTCAATGATCATCGCTTGAAACCTTTTTATGAAGGATTTCAAGTATGTAATAGTGAAGAAACCAGTTTAACTCACCCCGAGTATTGTGATTAATTACAGGAACGTCTAGCCAAAGACGTTAAAGAAAGGCGCTTCATGGAAGGCAACCCATATCAATTTATTTTGTTTTAGTTTTCTTTTGATTTTTCTTTTTCTTTTGATTAGCTGCAGCAAAGGTATATATCATCAGATGACACTCTCTAGTGCCTAAGGGGAGAATTCCAATTACTCTACACTTCATACCAGGGAAGTACCAGTATTCCTTTTCTCTTATTCTCTAATGTTCCTTGTGTTGTCAATTCCTCTTTAATTGTGCTGAATTAGGAACAGTGAGGACACTGTTTAAGCTAAGTGTGGGGGAGAGGATAGTAAAATATAGAGAATAGAGAACTGACTTATACTCTGAATGTTTGTCCTTAAGCAATCTTAAGCAATTTTAAGCCAAATTTTTCAAAATTATCATGAAATCTGGAGATTGTACTAAATGTTATAATAAGCATCTACAAAATGTGAAATTGACTTGTTCAAATGCTTTACTCACCTACTGTTGTGATTAGAATACTTGGTTAAAATTAAGTAGTGAAATCTTCAAGAAACAATTTTACCTTGTATTTAGCTTTAAAATTGGAAGTCTAAGAGTAAGTCGAGTCCCTAAGTGAAAAATAAACAAGTTTACTTCTAGGTTATATTAGCAACTGTATACTCTTTGAACTTGTTCTAAAAAATAAATAAATAAATAAATCAAGCATAGCCATTACTCCAATAATTCAAATAATTGAATTAAGAGTATTCAAACTTGAATGTTAGAGTGAGGAAGAGTCCGTAGGGTATCTCAAAACCCGGTCACTTGAGTGACGAGCTCGGAATGTGCCGACTCAATGAACTCACTATAACGATAAGGGCGAAAAAGGCAAAAGTTTATGAAAAGAAGCGGGTAAAAACCCGTCAAAAATAGATGCTTGATTAAATCAAAAGAACAATAAATGTAAACATTCATTGAATTAAACAAGACTTATAATAAAAAGGGAGAAAATCTATGGAAAGAGTTGATACTATATGCTTTTACTTTTTGTTGCAAGGATTATATACTTGATAATATCCAATGAAGTTTAATTGGGTGTTTTTCCTTAGTGGATTAAGTATTTACTTTTGGAATAAAAATTCTTTTGCTAAACATGAGGATTAAAGTTTGTTTTGTTTAGATTAGCTATTAAATTTTGTCCATGGTAATTTGATCACATGAAACCAGTTTGGTTGAAGTAGTAGACATTAAAATTACAAGTCATAAATTACAAATGAATAGATGCTTGGAATGATGAAAAGAAATTTTTGTATAATCTATGACAGATTTCTCAATTGATTTGATTCATTTACTTGAGGACAAGCAAGAGTTTAAGTGTAGGGGAATTTGATAGAGCCATTTTATATTCAATCTTTATAGTATGAAGTGTGTTAATTTATTATAGATTTTATAGAAATCATAAGGAAATGGTACTTAATTCTATTATGGTGATAAATCAGGTTAAATGGAGTCAAGGGTGCTAATTCAAGTAAATTAGAGAAGTCATCTACAACTTGGATCAAAGACAAGGATTTACACCGCCGGAGGAAAGTACATGGGCGTGTAGTTGAAGTATACGGTCGTGTACTTAGTTTTGAAGCCACAGGAAACTACACGGTTGAAGTACACGACCTTGTATCTGTCTTGAAGAATCCATGGGAAAATATACGGTTGAAGTACACGACCGTGTATCTGTCTAGAAGGAGGTACGTTTTGAGGCACGACCATGGTGCAAACCGTGCTATACACTGCACAAGAAGGTGGAAATGTGGACTTCCAACAGAGAGAGACACGGCTCGTGATCTGGCCTTGGTGGAAACCGTGCTTGAAGCCGTGGTCGAAGCCGTGGTGGAAGTTGAAATGGAAGACGTGCCAAGGATGAGAAATTGTGGAACATCAACCAGAGGATGGCATTGCTTGAGATCTAGCCGTGATTGAAGCTGTGGTACACACTGGACACGGAAGATGATATGTGACTTACACACAGAGGAAGGCACGGCTTGACCCACGGCCGTGTGGTAGGGCGTACCAGGCGGACGATTATTTTCTTCTTGAGATTTACTTGAAAAAGGAAAGATATTTTCGTATCTTGCTAGCAAAAGATCACCTGCCATTCCTTTAACAATATAAATAGAACTAACCCTAGAGGGTTAAAAAAAAAATCTTGGATCATCTTGGAGACAAGAAGGAAAGAAGGAGGCAGAGCAGGCAGCCGGGAACAGAGGCTTGTTATGTTTTTACTTTTAATTTTCGTTTTTATGATGAACATGTGTAGCTAAGTAACTTTTTTAGCCAAAAGGTCATAAAAGTTTGATTCTCCACGAATTGTGAGATCTAATTGATTTGTATTTAATCTATTCTTTGTTTTTGGATATTCATATATCTTCTGAACGTCTTGTCATTATTATCTTTGTTGATTGGTATGAATTAGAGCTCTTCTACTCAATTAGCAAGTTAATATATTGTCAACTAGCACGTCAAATCCATAATTGTTTGATAGTTCAAGTCTCGGTGACACGATAACATGTTTGATTATAAAATAGATGATCAAATTCATGTTATGGAGATGTATGATCTTGTTTAAATAGGTTATCTTATAATCTACTGGCATGAATTGGTGGTCTCTCTTGTTTTTAAGGCTATTGATAGATTAAATCCTAAGAGCTTGTTTAGGGTTGTCTAATCGATAAGAGAAGTAATCAAAGAGCTTGTTTTGATTATCGAAGAAGTAAGGAGAGATAGGTTATTAG
>JBBMOL010002771.1:0-21243 GCA_037954665.1 Laguncularia racemosa
AGACTCTGACACGGTTCCGGGCACGGCTTGGGACACGGCTTGCAGAACTTTCACAGAAGCTTACACGGGTTAAGACACGGCTTGGGACACGGCCGTATACTGCACTCGTCACATGCTCAGACGCATATATTATTATTTATTTCCACGTGTATGCTTAGATTTTTCCCCTTTTAGGTATTTTACGGGGCCATATAAATACTCTTTGGTCAGACCAATTGATAGAGTGGTTGAATACACATTTTGAGAGCTCTCTCTCTTTTGTTCTTTGCGAAAGAACTCCTTTTCGATTTCTTCGATCTAAACGCTTAGGGAAGTCATCTTGATAACTTAGGTTTCAATCAGCAGGTATGGTTGGGGTCTAGTTCCGTTCATCACTTGTTCAAGACGATACTTGGGAATCCGATTTCAAATCACGATCGACGGGTTCTAGGTTTAATATACCTAGGGTTCGCATCGGTGAACCTGTCTTTGATACTGAATATACGGAGGGGGAGCTTGTGACAGGCGATGGTAAGGAAAATTTAGTGGTTAGGAGATCCTATATGACCCCTAGAGCAGTAGAGGAAGAGTGGCTCAAAAACAATATTTTCCAATCTACTTGTACTATTCTAGGAAAAGTTTTTCGGTTTATGATCGACTCAAGGAGATGTAAGAACATTATGTCCATAGAAGTTGTGCAAAAGCTAAGCATTAAGCTAGAACAGCATCCTAAACCTTACAAGTTAGCTTAGCTAAAGAAGGGTGGCGAGCTAAGTGTCTCTAAACGAGCGCTAGTTACATTCTCTATTGGTTCTAAATATAGAGACTCTATCTAATGTGATGTTGTGATAATGGATGCTTGTCATTTATTATTAGGGAGGCCTTGGCAATTTGATAGGGGTGTGACTCATGATGGTAGAGCTAATACTTACAGTTTTGTATGTAAAGGTGTGAAGATCGTGTTAGTTCCTAATAGAAGCACTACGAAGTCCAAAATTGTTAAGTAGGGTAATAGTTCCAACATGCTGTCTTTAGCTAGGTTTGAGGAAAAATTACAAGACTCTAAAGTTGTCTTTGCTCTGGTGGGTAAAGAGGTTGAAAGGGAAGTTGAAGTACTTGAGGTGGCAATTTCGGTGGTGGCCGAGTTCCAAGATGTATTTCCTGATGAGTTGCCGAATGGGTTACCACCGCTACGTAATATCCAACAACAGATTGATCTTGAGCCTGGTGCGGCCTTTCCTAACAAACCACTTTATCGAATGAGCCCTACAGAACATGAGGAGTTGAGGAGGCAAGTTGAAGAATTGCTTGCGAAGGGTTTTATTCAAGAGAGTTTGAGTCCATGCACAGTTCCCACTCTTCTAACTCTTAAAAAGGATGGCACCTAGCATATGTGTGTGGATAGCCAAGCCATTAATAAGATTACTATTAGGTATCGTTTTCCTATTCCCCACTTAGATGATTTACTTGACCAGTTGAGTGGAGCTAAGGTATTCTCAAAGTTAGACTTGAAGAGTGGGTATCACCAAATTTGCATTCGAGTGGGTGATGAGTGGAAGATAGCCTTCAAGACAAGAGAGGGGTTATATAAGTGGTTGGTCATGTCATTTAGATTGTCTAATGCACCTAGCACTTTTATGAGAGTGATGAATCAGGTTTTGAGGCCATTCATTGGCAAGTGTATTGTCGTATATTTTGACGACATACTAATTTACAGTATTGATCCAGAGCAGCATCTCCAGCACTTGCGGGATGTTCTTAATGTGTTGTGCAAGGAAAATTTCTATGCTGCCTTGAAAAAGTGTGTACTCATGACCATAGAGGTACTTTTTCTTAGCTACATAATTTCTGCTGATGGTTTGTAGGTTGATAAGTCTAAAGTGGAAGCCATTAGACAATGGCCTAAACCTACTATACTAATTGAAATTTGAAGCTTCCATGGCTTGGCATCATTTTACAGATGATCCATACCCCATTTTAGTAGTATCATGGCTCCTATCACTGACTGTATGAAGGGTGGTAAGTTTCTATGGACTGACGAAGCTAAGATAGCTTTCGAGCAAATTAAAGTGCATCTTACAACAGCCCTGATTTTAGTGTTACCAGATTTTCATCAACCTTTTGAGCTACATGCAGATGCCTTTAAAGTGAGGATTGGAGCTGTTTTGAGTCAAAATAGTAGGTCGATAGCTTGTTTTAGTGAGAAGCTAACAGGGGTAAAGCTGTGATATAGTACCTATGATGTGGAATTCTATGCTGTGGTGTAAGCTGTGAAGCATTGGTGTCATTATTTGTTTCATAGAGAATTCATATCATATACTAACCATGAAGCTCTGAAGCATTTACACGATCAGGATAAAGTGTCATCTCGACATGCTTCATGGGTAGCTTATCTAGAGTGTTTCACTTTTGTTGTGAAACACAAGAGTGGTGTCACAAATCAAGTTGCTGATGCATTAAGTAGGCGTAAGAGTCTTCTGAGCCAAATACAAGTAGAGGTACCCGGTTTTAATTCATTTGCTAAGTTACTTGAATGTGATCTCTATTTTTCTGTTATTCTAGCAAAAGTTAAAGTTGGTGATAGAATAGAGTACTTGTTGCAAGATGGGTTTTTGTTCAAGGGTAATCAACTGTGCATTCCAAATTGTAGTTTAAGGGATCAGATTATTCAAGAGCTGCATGGTGAAGGTCATGTGGGATGAGATAGGACTTTGCAATCGATGCATGCATCCTATTTTTGGCCAACTATTCGTAAGGAAGTGGAGAAATATGTACAGAGATGTAGAGTCTACCAAGTATCCAAGGGGACAACTACGAATGCAGAATTGTATATGCCACTTCCAATTCCTTCTCAACCTTGGATTGATGTGAGCATGGATTTTGTTCTTGGGTTGCCACAAACTCAGCGAGGTAATGACTCCATCTTTGTGGTAGTTGATAGATTTTCTAAAATGGTGCACTTTATTCCATGTAAGAAGATCACATACATTGTCTGTGTTGCACAGTTGTATTTTAGGGAAGTATATAGGCTGCATGGGTTGCTTGAAACCATTGTGTTTGATAGAGATACAAGGTTTCTTAGCCATTTTTGGCGAAGTTTGTGGGAGATAGTCAATACTCAGCTAAATGTTAGTAGTGTCTATCACCTACAAACAGATGAGCAAATTGAGGTAGTCAATAGATCCCTAAGAAATCTACTAAGGAGCTTAGTGGGGGAACATGTGAAGAGTTGGGATCAAAAGTCAAGTCAGGCAAAGTTTGCACATAATCATGTAATCAATCATAGTACAGGGTTTAGTCCATTCCAAGTTATTTACTCTATTGTTCCTAGGAGTCCACTTGATTTGCTACCACTACCTGATAAGACCAAGATTTATGGAAAGGCAGAAGACTTTGTCCATAGCTTGTAGGAAATCCATAAGACTATTCAGAATAATTTACAAAAAGTTGCAGGTAAATATAAGGAAATTGTTGATTGAAAAATACGGCATGTGGAGTTTGTTGTGGGAGATTATGTTTAGGCTGTCCTTACTAAGGATAGATTTTCTACTGGGGAGTATAACAAATTATCACCCAGGAAAATTGGGCCAGTAGAGATCATAGAGAAAATCAACCCAAATGCATATAAGTTGAAGCTACCTAGCCACATTCGAACTGTCAATGTATTTAACATGAAGCATCTTATTCCCTAAACTGGTGATAGTTCAGATGATGATAATTCGAGGGAAAATTCTGTCCACCCTGGAGAGGATGATGAGGTGGAAATAATAGCAAACAAATATATGGCTAAATTTGGCAAAAAGGAGCCAATCGCGATTTTTTTAATTTATGTATCTTATTTCAAAGGAAACGAGCTAACTCAAAGAAATCAGTACCTTTGGTGCTGTGTTACATCATTTTTTGGGCAAATTTCGTCATTTAGTCTTTCGAATAGACAATTTTACTAATTTTGATAATTTTTAGATTTCTTATAACTTTTTATAGATATTTCTGTTTTAGATGCCATTTGTGGCATTGTCTTTGTTGTCTAAGGTATGTTGTATCCTTAATTTTTTAGGAATTTCTATTTTCGGCTATTTTTAGACGTTTCTTTTTTGGTAAATTTTTTATATCTATTTTTGGCAATTTGCACTTATTATTATTTATATACCCTAGGGCAAGGGGATAGATTATTATTGAATGAAAAAAACTATTGTGAGCAGTTTTTCTCTGTTTCTTTTCCCAAATTTGTGAATTTTATACAATTCTTGAATTTTGATGCCAAATTCCTAGGAATTTTTAGAATTAATAGGTATTTGAATATTACACTCTGAGTATTCGCAGAATCAATGGTTTGTGATAATTTCAACACAATTCACATATGTTACACTACGTCAGGAGGCCAACAATTACAAATGGGAATAGGAAAAGAAGACCTAGCAGTATTTATAGGGTTTTTGATTGCTTGATAAATGAATCTCTTAATTTTTTGTGGGTGAAAATTTCTAGAAATTTTCAACATATTCCATGCATTTCAACAGGTGTCTGGTTAATGTTTCATGATTTTTGGATACTTGGTTAACTTTTAGTGAATTATTTGAGTTGTTTTGATATTTTTATGAAATTTTCTAATTTTTCTAAGAAATTCCTAGGCATTGTTTCCTATTTTGGAGATTTTTCTAATATTTTTACTACTCGTTTGCATGCAATGTGACTCCTAATAAGTTGGTTAATTAATTTTTTAGTTATTTTAGGGAGTTGTTATAGGGTATTTTGTCAAATTTATGTATTCTACTATATTTTTTTATTATTCTTTAATTTTCAAAATTAATCTGTGGCTATTAGGTGCAGACAACATCCCTTTCATGTCTTACATGGATGAGGTATAGATTCTTATCGATGTCTTAATCTTATCTTTTTTACTATTTACTTATTTAGATTTACAATTTACTTTTTATTATGGATTTTTACTTTTACTTTAAATTTCTTACTTTTACTATAAATTTTTACTTTTATTGTAACTTTTTACTTTTAGGGTAAATTTTGGCTTCTAAGCTTTTTGATCCTTTTTTTACTATATTTCTCAATGATGTTAGATTTTCTAATTTCTATCTAAATTTTTAGGTTTTTTTTTAAGGCTTTCCAACCATATTAGGTGGTTAAGTTAAGTTTAATCCGTCCAATTATCCTAATGGTGTGAGTAATATTTTCTCTTGACTTTGACTATTGGTGATTTATCGAATGAAAATCTATTATTTAGGGCACACCATTACAATTTTAAGGTAAATTTAGCTGTTACTAGGCTAACTTCTAAGCAAGGTTTTGAGTTAGGTTCCGAATCATGGCTTCTATATTGGTGGTTCTTACATATACCCACCTGTTATATGACTCCTTTAGCATCCTATACTTACCATAAACATATTAGATGTTGGTAAAAATACCTCTTTATAATAAAAATGCCTCATTTAACTTTCATATAATGTTATAAATCTTCTTTATTTTCCTATGATATAGCTCAAGCCCTAAAGTACACTTTCAAAAAATATCATACTAACCATTGATCTTTTATTTTAATTAAAATCATTAGATTTCAAGTGTTGATTTTGAGTGGCACATTTTTTAGATTATTTTCCTAAATCATATATTTTATGGGTTTTTTTTTTAAAAGAAATATTATATTCCTTTTCCTCATTCTAATCATATGGTAATTTGGAAATCATATGTAATACATATAATATATATTATAGATTTCAAGTGTTGATTTTGAGTGGCACATTTTCTTTCGATGCTTGGCTCGGCTTTGGTAAGAATGAAAGGTAGGTGAAAATAGCTAAAACTAATGTACATTTGGTTTTTTTTTTCTTTTTTCATTTGATTGATTTATTATAGATAAAGGTTTATGTATTGATGGAAAAAAAAATAAGGCTCTCTTGTCACATATTTTCAATGTTATATAGGAGAAAATTTTGTTAAATGGACATAAAATTACCAAGTTTATAGAGATATGTGTTGAATAATTTATGAAATAATTTGGATATGCAAGATTTAGCTTGTAAAGAATTACTCCTTTTTATTATGATGTTATCCACACATTAAAATTTGAATCTCAAAAGAAATTTAAAGTTCTTCCTATATTTAGAAGTCATTTTATGCATTATATTCTATATTAACACTATTTTATTTTGATCAGCATCATATGTTGTTTGTATTTCTTATGTAATAAATTCTAATAGTTAAAAGTGTATATAAGACAATTTAATGTAAACTATAGAGACAAAATTTCACTTATTATTAGATACAATATCACATAGATAAAAGAATTTCAATGATAACTTGCAAGAAAACAAAACCATGAAAAAGAAATAGAAAACTATATCAATAAGCTCCTCTATCATCCTCTTTGCCTCTATAGTTTCCATTACCTTATCCGTCTCCATATTTCATCCTTAGACTTCATAAACTCATTTCTTGATCATCACCTATATAATAAATACACATATAAAAGTTATTTAAGAAAAAAATAAAATTTAAAAGTGAAAATATATAAAAGAAAATTAGAATACAATCTCTATAGAAGGATATTGAATAATATAAATATACTTTGTTTTTAAAATAGTGAAGAAAAAGAAATCATAGTAAAAAATGGAAATATATATAAAAAATATTTGAATATTAGGAAAAATATATCTTTATAAAACGATATCAAATAATATGAATATATTTCTTTTCAGAATATTGTGCAAAAAGGATATCTCGAGTTGTACTTACATTCATACTTACAAAAAAGAAAAAAACAAAATAGGGGGAAAAAACAAAAATAAAAACAAAACAAAACAAAACTTTGATATAAATAAAAATTTGGACAATTTTATAGTGAAATTATTTAAAAGTAACTATACAGTAAAATCCTTCAAATTATAATAAAAATAAGACCTATTAATAAAAAAAAAAAACTATCAATAGTCTTCATAAAAGTTAATGATAGTTTTATTTTTTTTAATAGTAAATCACCTCAAATTATAATAAATAAGACCTACTAATGGTAAAAAAAATTACTATACCATATAATCACTTTTGAGTGACTATATTATAAAATTATCCTAAAAATGTAAAAGTAACATTGATAATTACTAATCTTTACATGCTTATTATAAACAAAAACTCTCTAAATTCAAAGTTTTGTGAACAAAATCCAAGCGTCAGCATTGGGGGTCATTGTTAAGCCTCTTTCATCAACAATCTGCATGTATCTTCTCCTAAATCTTGAACTAATTTCATGTTATTGTTTTATTTGGAGCATAAGAAAGACAAAGAAATAACGTAGAAGGATTTTCTTTCTTTTAACGGGGGAAATTGATTGAGAAACTTTCATTATCCCAAGCTATTCATAGATAAATCATTATGGAGTATGGTGGATTAATTAAAAATTTATTATAATAAAATGTGAAATAAATATAATTGAAAAGTTAGAACACCAAAGGACAAAGGCTAATATACTTAAAAATAAATATAAATGTAATAAATGAAAAGTCAGAATATGAAAAGGTAAAAATATTAAATGCTTTCTTACAAATCCCCCATATGGTCTTGAAACATTACAAATTAGCAATAACTATGGCCAAAGGACCAAACAATAGTACACAAAGAAAAAAGAAAAAGGAAAAAGAAATTAAAAAAAAAAAAACCCAATGTCCTAATTTGCTACTCAAAATCAGAAGAAAAGTGGCGGATCGAATGTTTGATTTAGTACACCAACCCCATGCTATAACTCAAACTTGAATGCGCATAGATTTTGAGATTAAGTACTTTAGCAATGACAGTCTAATTGACTGTATGCTATTTATTTTAACATTGCCTAGTCCTTGATTAAGGATTTAAGGTTCTTAAGTATATTTAATATAGTCAATGCACTTCACCAAAAACATGAGGCACACGTTAACTCACTTATATCCTTGATCTTTCATAGATTTTATATACTCTAGGACAACTAAAAACTAGCCGTAGGAGTGTGAAAACACTGAAATTTACGTAAATTCTTCCCAATAAGATATTATGTAATGGTGCATTTGTTGTGTTTTGAGGTCACCAACTATGGAGAACAAGTAAAAGTTGATGAACCGGGCTAAATATTAAAGGATATCGAGATTTGGGTTTGAACGTGTACTTTCTAAAGAAATGATCCTTTACTAATGGTCCCTTCCATTGGAATTCGAATGAACCCAGATGAATTCGACAGCTAGTCTTGAAATTATAGAAACTATATTTTTCTGTAGGAGTGCTTCAATATGTGGGTTACTCAAAAATTCTATTGCAAAGGCCTTCAACTAATTGTCAAAAGTTGGCTCTATGATGTAAAGAAGTAGAGTGAGCCTCACTAATGATAACCTAACAAAACTACTACAGTTTCATTAAAATCCCATATGAAATCCCAAAGAAACTATAATGGTTTTATTTGAATCTTACACATGTGGTTCTTATAATATGATTCATCGCAATTATAAATACTCTCTTCAACCGAGGGAAACTCTTATCATTTAGGTAGCCTCGTCTTCAAACTAAAATACTAAGTTATACCCTCTTCGGTAGAGGGAGTTAGATTAAGAGAGAACTGGTGGTTACTCAAGATTAATGGATTTTCTTTCTATTTGAGCTAAGATCCCTTACTTCCTCTCTCTATACTCATAGTGCTTACTTGTACATGGGTTTTTCTTGTGTTTTTTACTCACATCGTATAAGTTTTATACATTTTAGCTTGTAATCAGATACATTAGAGGTTATAATGTAGCCTAAAAATTTAAGGATTAATGATTTATGCATCATGAGATAAGTTTGGATTATTGAACAGGATGTGCTTGTTCTTATTCTCCATGCCTATTATGAATCGGTCGGTGAAATTGAAATGGAGCGATGATTTTGCAATTGAGCACTTAGAATAAGTACTTTGATTCGGAGATAACAAAAGCATCTAATCCAGTTCCGCAGTCACAAAGTTTTGTAAAGACTAAATGCACCAATTTGCTACAATTATCCTGCTTTAAGTACATAGATAATTGACATTGCACGAGAATGGGCTTGGAGAATATTTATAAATCGATTGAATTTGTTGAACAACACAACTTATAGGTTAATCATTAATGCATAAACTTGTTTTTTCAAAGTACGTGGTTGTTTTGTACGTCTCCCCTTAGTTTCAATAATTAATTTCTTGGTTAAAATGGGCTTGGCGGCAAAGTTTAGGATAACACTGAATTGGTTTGTGTTTCCAACTGAAATTGACTTAGGTAGAATGGGTAATTATTAGGCATTCCTCATGAGAAGCAATACACGGGTTTCGAAGGAGGTGCACTTGCCCAAACCCACCATGTCAGTGTTCTATGCGGAGAAGGAAGATTCAAACAAATGAGCCAACACTCAGATGATCCTTCAAGGATTTATCCTAATCTCACTCGTAAAATCATGACGAAGTGACTCGAGTGCTGCTAACCCTGAGTAAGGATACTCCATCTAATTCTTATATAAGAGGCTCAAATGAAACCCATTTTTAATGTGAAATTAGTACTCATTGTAGTTACCTTTCTTACCCACAAAAAAATAAAATAAAATTATCTATCATTTAGTTAGCTGTTAGCCTCCTTTTTCATCCGAAATACTAGCTTTTACGGTAGAGGACAGATTAAGCCATAACGAAGAACTCGGGAATTAGCTCAAGATTATTAGATCTCCCTTCCTATGCTACATTTTCTTACTTCCTTTTTCTAGACTCTTGATGCTTACTTTGTGAATAGGTCTTACTTGTGGCTTTTGATTGCCGCGCATGTTTCACTGTTTTATCTTGTAATTAGTACTTTTAGCTCTACAGCATTAGCAAAGACTTTGAGATTAATGATACGAAACATGATATGAGTGTTTACGCAGTTTCAAATTGTTCTTAAACCTCTTGTGATATGACCATTCAGAATAGAGAATTTATGAATCAAAATTAAGATCAAAAGATGATTTTACAATTAAACACATAAAATCAATAAATAAATACCTTAACAAGGTAATACGAGAGTATCCAAACCACATCCTCCGGCTACAAAGATTTCTAGGATCATGATGCTTGATACGTATGTGTATGTTTATAAAAAAACTGCAATCAGCTAATCAACATTGTTTAAAAAGCATGTACAGTGCAAAGAGGGGAGCTTAGAGATTTTCCCAGTAATGAAATTTGGAGAATGCGATGCTCATTACAAAGTCAATATTACGTTATCATGTATCCATTATGTTTAGTAATCCTGTTTGTTGCAATTATGTACCCATCCATCCTTTCATCTAATTCCATGCATCTTCTTGCAGGGGGGAATGGGACAAGTCACAAGGGAAAGGGAACTTGGAAATTGGAGAACAAGTGAAACAGAAGTCATCTTTGATTTTCCCTTTTTTTTTTTTTTTTTTTTCAGAACCTTCTCTTTGTTCTTTCTTTTTTTTTTTTTTTCCTTCTCTGGTAGTCAATTCTTCATTTGTACATATTTCTTTGTAGCCCAAGATTCCTATGGTTACAGTTACACCAAAAACAAAAATTAAGATAACAAATACAGCAGAAAAAGTCATCACCAAAAGGACATTTACACTTTACAAACATCTCACATAATATCGGAGGTCACTGCTGCACCCTTACCATGGCTGTTGTTGCCTTCGACGGGTAGTTTTGCTTCACCATCAGAAATCCTCATCATATGTCCTGAGCTTCTGCATCCCCAACAAATGAAACTTGTGGGTTCCGCCTCAAAATCATGGATACCCGAGCATCTTGTGTGCTGCCACACGCCACATACATCACAAGCTAACATCCTCTCTCCATCATCGTCCTTGATTCCACAACTACAGGCCACAGTCCAATTCTCGACTCCCCTCTCCATTTTGAACCGGCTAAGCCCAGTCTTCAGGAAACATCGCCCTCGGATTCTAACGGATTCAGATGATCCCAGCAGAAGCTTGACCTGGGTGGATCCATCAACACCTCGATAGTCAACTAGATCATCTGCTTGAAATCTTCTAAACATGAGATACACATCCTGGAAAGCTCGTGAAGCTTCAACCTTGAGGTCAGACACAGTAGCATTTGGGGACAAAACAACAGTCTCTGGAGGGGGATTTATGGCACCAGATTCAGGTTGATCTGCTAATACCACCTGGCATGATATGGTAAGCACTGATGGATTTGCAACAGTTAGCGGTTTCTCCACCATATAATCTTTCACAAACTTCTTGCAGTCAAGGATCCTTTGAGCTACAACTTTCCAAAGATCAGCAGTCACAAGAGGTCCGTTGTTGGGCATTGTATCAGGTTGTAGAACAGCTTCATATAAATATTTTAGATCGCGTAGAAGACATTCCTCGGATGGATGATTGATAACAGTAGAACTATTGCACGAAGCAGCATCACTTGATGCAACACTTGCAGGTTCAAGCCTGTAAACATAAAACAGACTCAGAAGGAAAATCGACAGAGTTGACGGAAAATTCATAAAACTCTAGTCCCAATGAGGTTATTGAAATGAGAACTTAAAAGTGTACTTCAATGACAGGAACAAAAGACAGTATTGAACATAACTAGAGACAGACCTGTACTCAAAGGCACCTGAATCAGGATTGCAACGTGCATGAACAATCATCCCCCCGGCAGCAGGCTTTCCTCCAAGTTCCTTGAGGCAATAGTCAAGCAGCTCCGGAGAAGCCAATCTGCAAACAGCACCCCTCAAAGCACGCCAACTGACCCAGTTGGACCCAGAAACAGCCCTCAGCACCCTGATCATAGCTTCCTCCACCTTTTCAACATCAGCCCTTGACCATGGACACAAAACCGCAGCATTACAATGATTTTGCTTGTTAAAAGGAGCATCATTGTTGCCTCTTGATGAATATTTACGAGTTTCAATAATTAAAGAGATCAAAAAGCTGAAAAGATCCCTTATAGTCACAAGCTCATTCTCTGACAAAGACTGATAAACCAAGACAATGTCCTGCAAGCGTGTTCGAGGTTTCCTCCCCTTAGAGGTCAAAGTGGATAAGGGCAGGCTAGAGAGGACATGAACTGCCTCATCATAGTCCTCCTTGGTGATACCAAAGCTTCCAGCACCAAACTCATATCCCCATTCCCCATACCACGGATGACCATTTGTGATGGCATGCAGCAGACGATAATCCAAACCGAATTTCTTAGAAACATCCATCACACTCACCTTTCTGCTCATGTGAGAAGAAAATAAATAACTGAGTTCAAGATGTCATAGACCAAAAAAACTAACTGACGAGTATAATGATCCGACGATTTGGGAAATCCCTAAGGAAGCATAATAACGGAAATAGGGATAACCTGACAGCAAGAGCAGTACAAAGACGGTCCCAGAAGTGCATGATATGAGAACCAGAAAGAAGCTTGGAACCCCCTTCCCTGCCGTTGACTCTCAAAAGATGGCCGAAGCCATTGGAATGAACCACACCATGCAAAAGGTGGGAGGTGTTTTCAAGTTGCTGAACCACCCACTCTTCTGCATCATCAGCACTCATCGCATGATTGCATGACCTACACCTGTTTAGTATAATTAATGTAAAAATATTATCTTCATCTACAAGGAGCGCTTGTCTCAAAGAATCATTTTCCTTTTGACATTCATTACAGGGTAAATTACAGTTGTTATCGAAATTACAGACTATAATTTCTAAAATACCACATTTAGACCCATTAAAAAATACTAACACAGCAAAAAATAAATAAATAAATAAATAAATAAATAAAAGGCTAACTTGGATTACAATGGAAAAGAAAAATTCTCCATTATCAATATTTTTTCATGGGTATAAGTGTAGTATTTAAGAAACCTGAGGCATATCAGTAATCCCATTTGTTCATACTTTTGTACTCCATTATAATTAAAACTTCGCAATTGCCAGATATCACTTGACACAAAGTAAAGTAAATGGTAGCACCCGCCATTTGTTCCAACCATCATAAAAAAAAAAAAAAAAAAAAAAAAACTTTTTCTAAGCAATTTCAGTCTCTCACCATCGCTTGCTTACTACGATAAGCTTTAATAGTTCTAAAATCCTGATTATAATTAATTAATAAAAAAAAAAGGAGAAGGAGAAGAAAACTGAGTAATGAGTTACCTACCTGGATTCGGAGGGGTGAAAGGGATTGCCGCAGCGAAGACAGGGTTTATGATATCCACCGATGGATATCCCATCGGCCTTTATTATGAAATGGTAACGCTTTCCACAAACCGGATGCCCGCTCCATCCTTCAAAAAATCATATCAAATCAAATCAAATCCTCATCTACCCATTTTATTTATTTATTTATTTTTATCTTAAAACATAATTAAGCTTTTCTTTGTTAAAATTGAAATAAAAAATTACAGTCGAACAAAAGAGGAATCACTTACTTACCAACATAAAAAATAAAATAAAATAAAATTTTTCTTGCAAATGAAAAATTAAATTAAGGGAAACATTATTTTACCCCCGCCCGAACACGTGGAGCTGTTACAGACAACATGATTGTATATACCAAACCAACAAGCTTTTTTGGTGGCCCTTGGAGTAGGTTCGGTCGGTCAAAACAGTACAGTCCTATTTTTCCCACCAGAAATAATATCCAAATTGTAATCTAGTTTAATTTAAATTTAAATTTTAAAAAATTACAGATTTTCCCTCTCCCAAGAGCCAATCAGAAGCTGACAACGCATTAGCTAATAATATTTACCATATTAATGTAAATAAATTATTTATGACGTGTCTATATCTTGACTTTTTTTTTTCCATCTAAATAATATAAACAATACTATTCATGGATGGAAGGGCATTTTGGGGTTCTTGGTCCAATAATTAAGCAAAATGAGCTGTCCAAAACAAATGATGGCCACTTTCTTTTTTTGCTGCCAAGTCATCCCACCAATCAAAACTCATCTCGCTTCTTCACCTCTCTATCACGAGAAATTGCTTTGCCCGCTCCCCTTCCCTCTCTCTTTCTTCTTTCAAAAATATTATTATTATATTATTTAAATTTATATTTTTTGAACGATCGTCAATTACGAAGTCATTTAATACTATTTAAAATATGCTTATTAATTAATTAAGAGTATTTTTAAATTATTAAAAGGAAAGGCAGGCCTGTGTCACTCTCCTCGAGAAGTTTCTATTTCTCATGTGGGACGAGACGAGACGAGATAAGTCTTAGAAACAAAATATCAGGAATAGACTAAAATAAGGAGACAGCTAAGAAGCTTTAGTGACTAAGCTAAGCGTATCCGATGCCAAAGCCGTAGAGGACTTGACAACCCAAACGCCAAAGAGAGAGAGAGAGAGAGACGGCCAACTCAACCCGAACCGACCGACTCAAAAGGAAAAAGAAAAGTGACTCAGCTGAGCCAACTCACCAACAACTCGGCATTGATCGCAGTAGACAGATCTAGATCTGGCCACGTCCTCCTCCACGACGTCAAAGCAGACGACGGAATCCGGCGCGTTGGCATCCGCCGCCACCGGATCTCCGGCCCTGAGGAGCACTTGCCATGTCATGAGGTGCGGGAACAGCGAAGACGGTGGAGGAGGCAGCGCGTGCTTGGAGAGGAACTGACGAACGTTGTTCCTGAAAGGTCCACGACCGTTGGAGGGAGAAGAAGAAGAAGGGGAGGAGGAGGAGGAGGAGGGAAAGGTGAAGAAGTCATGTAGATCTGCTGTGACTCGCCTCTTCATGCGCTTCATGGGTCTTCCGTTCACAACCATGTTAGTAAGGGTAGCTATGGTGGCGCGTGGAGTTGATAAAGGAGCGCGTGTTTAGGTTAGTGAAGATCTGAGAGTGGCGATAGAAGGGTGAGAACTGTGAAGGAAGGAAGCTGCGTCTGGGAAAAGTTGAAAGAATTCAAAGAGAGAGAGAGAGAGAGAGAGAGAGAGAGAAAGAGATGTTTGGATGGATAAATCTGTTTGATATATTGGATGATGATCTGATGGTTATGTTATGTTGTGTTATTATTATGTTATATAAGGTTCTATGTATGGTAATTAATGGTACGGGGTATGGTGGCGGCGTGGGGGTGGGTTTTTATAAGGCTTTGAATAGAGTGATATTTGAAGAGTCCTGATGGGTATGTGCATGTATGTATGTGTGCATGCATTCATGTTATGTGGGGATAATAATGATTTTTTTTTTTTTAATTTATGAAGATGGATCGCTTTTCTTTTTCTATATCTCGAGTATTTTCCGTATGTTTTCTCGGCGTCGTTTTTGGGGGTATTGACCCACTCTCTCTCCCCCCACCTCTCTCCTCTCAGCTAAATAAATTAATCTATTACATGTATAAGTTGGGAATCGGGATAGATATACAAAGGAGTATTGCAGCTCATTCGGTTTAATTTGCAATACTATATAAATTAGGAATTAAAAAAAAAGATCAAACCATAAATTAGATTAAATCGAATCAAATCAAACTATAATTTAGATTTGAATCTTTTTTAGATTTAAAAAAATTATAAATCGAATTAAATTATTTTTTTTAATTCAAGAAGATTGTAAACCTAATTGAATTGTTTTAAATCAAACCAAATCGTGAGAAATAAAAAAAAATAGCAATTAAAATTTAGAGAATTTATGATTAAAAAAGAAGTTTTATGTTACTTATTTAATTCCTCCTTTTATTTTGTTTTTATCAAGTAACCTATTTTTTTTATTTTGTATTTTTTTATTAATTAATATAAAAAGCATAATTATCCTTAGAGAAATAATAAATTCTATTTAAATATATCAAATAGATATTGAAGATGGTGAATAATATTGAATAAATTGTAACTTTTTGTGTCAAATACAATTTTCCATAATTTATTAAGTTATATATAAAAAAATTAATAACACATATAAAAATGGCTTAAATAGTGAACCAAACCAAACCTAACCGATTTTTTCAAGTTTTAAAAAATTACGAACCAAAACATATGGTTAAGTTTGATTTAGAAATAAAAACCAAATTATAATATACAATTCAATTCAATTCAAGGAAACAAGACAAACCATGTCGAACCAAATCGCACCTATCCTTAGTATAACTTAATTTATCAAGATTTTAATTTTAATTTTAATTTTAGAATCTATTTATATCCTGACTTATTACTACTAAATCGGTTTTGTTTAGGTTATAAGAAAGAGAGAGAAAGAATATGGTCGTGACTAGCCCCTTCTCTCTTCCTTCTTGTTTGTAGATTGAGGAAGTAGCGACTTACGATTATCGATAATTTTCATGTTACAATCTTAGAAGAGAAAATTGCTAGATGACTTCAAATCATCTAAATAAGCTACTAACCAATATTTTCTTCATAAATTGACTGATGTAAATGTATATATTATCATAAAATAAAGGATAAATTTTAAATATATTTCTTTATATTTTCTTTTTATACGTTAAACATTTTATCTTTAAAATTAAATATTTACATCCCCTAAATCTATTAAAAAAAAAAAGAAAGAGAGAGAAGAAGAAGAAGAAGTGGTTTTTGGTCCTTTAGTGACCATTTAGTCCTTAAAAATAATTATAGTATTTTTAATTATTTTATCTATCAATCAAATAGTAAAATAAGATTTAAAAGCACATTTATTTTTTTAATTTGGGGCATCTAAATGGCTAATTTCAATAATAAGGTATCTAAATGCATATAACATAAATATAAAAAGCATATTTACAATTTACCTCTATCGAAGCATAAATTTGATTTTTATTGTTCATATTGAAATTTTACTTTGAAACTCCAAAATGTATTTTTACATTTCAAAACTAAATCACAGTCATTTAGGGAGGGAAAACAAAAAGATAAAAGATGAATTAAAGTAGAAGAGGGAAACTTCGCTAAAAGCAATCAAGTTTTCACGTAAGCATCACGAATAAAAAGATGACATATCTCATCCACATCATGCTCAATGTGCCTAAATATAGTTCATCAATCTTCGACATATAATTAAGAGATGAGACTGGATCAAATAAAATATTATATTTAGTTTATAAATTAAGTATAAATCCTATACTATATGAAGGGTTGTCCATGTAATAACAGGTATAAAAATCTCATTAATGAATGAAATAAAAGTATTTTAGAAAATATTTAAAATAACCTAATGGCATGCATTATAAGGGTGAGTGGGTAGCCCCATTATATAGGGTCCCACATATACCCTACTCAACCGCATAAGTTTTAAGTAAGTATTAAAGGTTATAAAGTAAATTTCAGATACAGATTTTTCAAAACTTATTTCTACAAGGTAGAGTATGGATCTGAGATTTTCCTATCTTATATTTATCCTAGAACCTATACTCTAGAGTATATAGAGTATAGGTTTTAGAATATGTAATACCTACCTTATAAAAAGAATATTAAATAATATTGATGAATGAATAACAAATAACAAATTATATTTTTTATCAATAAGTGAAAGGAAAAAAAAAATCCAATCTCATAAGTTAATAACCTTAAGTAGTTAGACCTAATACCACCTTTCCCACTTTATATATTCCATTCTTTCTCCCCATTCTTTTGCTTTATTCTTTTCCATTTGTTAAGTAGTAAAATGATATAAATTTGAAATAATGAAGGCAAAAAGAATTATTTTTCTTTTAATTTCACATATTTTGCTATAAGTTTCATAAGTTTTGCATATGAAGAACTTTTAATATTACATATAAATTATTTTTTTAATATTATATAAACTTGAAACTTATAGAAAAAAGAAAATTTTATAAGTTCTATAAGGTAACCTTTACCCTGTAAGTTTTATAAGTATGGGTTTCAAGATAGTTTTAGAGTGCTACAAGGTAGGTTCTAATTTTAAAATCTAGAAATCTACACATTACAAGATAAGGGATGGGTGTTGGACCAATAAGTATATGATTTTAATGAAGAACAAACTTAGCTTAATAAGTTGAGTTGATTATGTTAAAAGCATGCTTAATTTGCCACAATCATTCCTAAAATAAATTATGATTAATCAAGTTGTTGTGGATTTGATTGAGCATATTATAGAGTATGTAAGTGTGTTTATGAATTTTATATGTGATTGCATATGTATGTGTGTGTGTGTGTATTGAGGATGTTTTGTTGAATCAGAGAAAAGGAAGAAAGAATCAGAATATAACAAGTCATGGCAATCGGTCAATGGTACTCTTAGTGACCAATCACTAAGAGAAATTCTATTGCATACCTTAACCTATCGATCAATCTGTTGAGAGAGTAGCAACTGGTTAGTAGTGGTCTAGAGAATAAAGAGCATTATGTGGATTTCATGCATTATAGCAACCTAAGCAATGAACAACCACTAAGAGGGAATGTTAAACATTTTGCTCTTACGAACCAAGTAGTAGCATGCTTGGTGATCAGTTGATAAGTCCAAAAATAGTTATTGCCTACATTTAATGCATAGTTGTGTGAGAGTAACTTGTGTTTTACTTGCCAATGCCATAAATACTCCACCAACTCGAATTTTTTGATATTAAGAAAGCTCAACTTGGAATTATTCTTCGTGTTCACTTGTTCATTACATTGCTTTTGTACTTAAAATTCCAAAATCTTGTAACATTAAGTATAGTGTAAGAGTTTACTTCATTTGCCCATTTGTAAGAGGGTGCATTATACTAGGAACTTGTAATTGTGAGCCATTGTGTACACTCTTAGAGCCATTTGTACTTTGTGGTGATTAATAAAGTGGGCGTGTAGTCCTTGGTTAGAGACATGATGTATCAATAGAAAATAGCAGGTGGTCCAAACTCCATGTTAAATTTGACTTAATCTTCTTTACTCTATCATCTTTTTATTTCTAGCACTTTGTTTATTCATCTATTGTCATGTAATCTCATTTATTAATTAGATTGTGTAAAAAGTTGATAACTTGCTAAAATTTGCAATTTAATTCAATTCAACTTGTGAAACCCCATAGAATTAGGTCATCTCTAATGATAAAATTAATTAGAACAACTATTTAAGATCTCAATAAAATAGAATATAGTGCCCTAATTTTTTTTTTCATTAAGACTTTCAAATGATTATGATTCTTGTGTATACTTTACAATTAAGCCTCAAATATTATTGATTAAATAAAGTTAGTCTTCAATCTTTATGTAACAAGAGTTTTATTTAATCAATTTAAGATTCTTTTAAATATTTGTATAGATTTTTTTTTTCTTTTAAAAGATGTAAACAATTAGCTTATTTAAGGAGCTTTTCTAGCTAACTTCCTAAGAAAGCTACTTCAAAGTTAATTTCTAAAGAGGGGTTACTTAGTTAACTTCTTAAAGAAAACTACTTTACTAACTTCTTAAAAAAGCTTACTTGACCAACTTCTCAAATAAGACATGAAAAGAAACTTAGATAGGAGCTATCTTAAGTTAACTTCTTAAGGAAGTCATCTTGATAAGCTTGATGAAAAAGTTTCTCATAACTTCTCAATGAAAACCCTAAATCAACCTCTTAATAAAACTACTTATCTTACAAAAATCTTAACCTACAAGATGAATTAGTTCCTAAATCTAGGAAATCTTATCTTGAGATAGTCAAATAAGGTTAAAATACTATAGTTGACTTAGTAAACCGATAATTAACCAGAGTCAAGTTGCTAAAAACAAAGCATTGACTTGAGTTAACTTTATATTAGATAAGGAAAGACTTTAGTTGACTTGGGTCTACTAGTACAAAAACTCAAGTTAACCAAAGTAAACTCTCGAGTTGAGTTAAAACCTTTTGAGTAATGTTGTAAGTTGACTTGCCCACAAAACTGAGTAGACTAAACTAATCTCAAACTTGTGAGATGAATCTTAATAATCTCTACATGCAAATCAAAATTAAATTCAACTAGAAAAACCATAACTTCTACCCTATACAAGTTAGCATTAACCCTTCTTCATCATAAACCGAGCCATTTGGTGACAACAAGATCTTTAATCTAACTAAATTATCTTATGGAGAAGGAAAATAAGTGTGAACAATTGATAAATTTGACCTAGAAATCAAAATTAAAGATCACAAATTCTAGCCCAAGTGTCATCTATAATTCTTAAAGATTTTCATAGATAGTATTTTTAATACTTCTATTAAATAAGAAAATATACTTAGGATTTTGCTCCAAATGAACCTGAATAAGGTCTAGGAACTAGAGATGACTCAACATTTTATAAGTAAACCTAAGTCAACTTAGTCAAATTAAATGTTGATTGAGTCAATTGGCTCAATTAGACTAAGTAACCTAAGTCTTTTCCTTGACACCCTTGAGAAGACTTAAGTGGACCTAGGTTGTTAAAGTTTAGACTCGAGTTAACTTAGGGAAGACTTGGTAGATAAGACACTAAGGATTTATATGATACCATTTTCCAATAGAATTGATGGATTTGATTTAGTAAAAGTTTAGTTGAAAACCATTAACTGTACTAATTTTCACTAAACTCCTTACTTAAGGGTTTAATCTTATTCTCAAATTTTCATCTAGTAGCCTAAATTTGAATTTAGTCAAATTTCATCGATAGGATCAATACACAACTCCAAATATTCCTTGAGTATTAGATTTAAAAACCTGAACTCAGTTGATTAAAATCTACTCCAATTTAACTTAAGTCAACTTTTGATAAGTGTTAATGTTAGGGGAGAATGTTAAGTTCTCTAATTTAGTTTTGATGTTAACAAAAGAGGAATAATGTGTAACGAATGTTTAAGCTTGTCAGAAGCTGTTTCAGAAGATAGCAACGTAATTTTTCTAAAGTTGAACAAGGAGACAGAAGCTTGTTCAGAACCTTCAAAAGTGTTATATAACCTATTTTTGTTTTGATAGAAGGTGTTTCAAAAGTTGTGTAGTGTATCCGTAGTTATCGTGTTAACCTTTCAGAAGCACTTTCAGAACCTTCATAACAGGAGGACAGTTGACAAGTTTGTTTCAGAAGCACTTTCAGAACCTTCATAACAGGAGGACAGTTAACAGGTTTGCTTCAGAAGCACTTTCAGAACCTTTCATGCCTGTTACGAATTTTTCCAGATTACGTTCTAAATTTTATATCGATAGTTTTAATAAATTTCAAGGCCTAGATCCATGTGTCAAGTATTTTTGGGTAACATACTTGATGTGTTTTACTAAAGTTGGATTTTATATCAAGGGTTTTTTTTTTTAATTTACATAAAGTTTTACAAGATTTTATTCAAAGATTTCATTTTATGATAAAGTAAGATCATATAAGATTTACAAGTTTTATCCAAATTTAAAGTTGGATATTTGTACTATAT
>JBBMOL010002772.1:0-21240 GCA_037954665.1 Laguncularia racemosa
AAAAAGGGGCCTTTTGGGAAAACAAATAAAAGAATAAAAAAAAAGAATTAATTATAAATAATTGGGATCGATTGCTCAAAATGGGCCCTCATCGCCAAATTTGAATTCCTTTAGTTCTTGCACTAATGATAGGTCTTGTCGGATTTTGATTCCTATCACTTTTCAAACTCTTTCGTATGTCGCTGATCTTCATGGTCTTCTAATGGTTGGCCCAACTGCTCATTGTCCTCTGAGACCTCTGAAGGTGAACACAAACTGTCTCTGTACATTTTAGCTCTCTAATGATAGACTCATCTGACTCTGATCCTCAGAATACTCCAATGGTGTACTCAACTACTCGTGAATCTCTATTGTCTCTAAAGGAGAACATAACTGACCCTGAACAATTTGGTTCCCTGGTAGTCTGCTCCTAGTATCCTGGAATGAATAGGATTGCCTCTGTCTTTCTACTTTCAAGGCTAACTGTATATCTTCATTCAAGTGTACTATATCTCTGAAGCTCAACTACACAAGCTATCTCATACTTCAAACCATATATAAAATGTGCTAGGGTTTGTTCCGGAGGTTCAACTTATCCACATCTGATCACTAGTGTCTCAAACTCCTGTACATAGTCATCCACTGTTTACCCCCTGTCTCAGTATCTGGAGACGCATAAATAACTCATGCCTGTAGTGTTTCGGTACAAACCTATTCCTCAAAACTCATTTCATGTCTCTCTAAGTGTGTATTTCGGTCTCTCCATCCATTCGCCTACCGATCACCATATTTTTCCACCACAAGCGGCATACCCTGTGAACGCTACGGCTGCAAGGCGTACCTGGAGTCTTCATAAATCCCATAACACTTGAAAAGACCCTCAACTTGGTTTCTCAGTTTAGGTAGTCATCGCGGAACCCCTACCATCAAATGAAGGCATTGTAGCTTCGCACACTCTAGTCCTCGAGGTGGTCTAAATTCCTTGTCCGGGTATGGATTAACCCAAAATTATCATGTCTGCCTTCCCTAAGAGCATGATAATCTCCTTCTACTCTAGGTGGTGCCTGAAGGTTTACCACAGGTGGTGGTGTGTAAGTCATCCTATCAATTTTTGTTGCTAATGTAGCAACAATTGTGGTAAGGTCCTGAAGTTGCTCATCTAGAGTTCTTCCACTTGTATTTCGACGACCTAGTCTGCTACCCACTTGGCTATTGGCCTCATTGCTAATACCCCCATTCACACTATCATATGACATGTTTGTGGATGCGATTTATCTGAAGCATAAATGTAATCTCAAATAATTTGTAGCACACTCCCTTCACTTCACCACGTCACAATAACAAGTTTGGATAAACAACACACACACTTGTACACCCACAGTGCAACAAGTCACCAATGCAACAAATACTTATTATCACTTCAAGTATATTAGAATAATTGAAGCACAAATAAATACTTCCAAGCAATTAAGATATTGAATTCAACTAAGCAAGTGTTTAAGTAATAAGACTCAATAACTTTCACACTTAAATGCTTATATTTGAATTTCAAACTTCATTACTTAAACTTTCCTTTCTTGCTAAAGTTTTTCACCCACAATGAGTCTTAATGTGTAGCACCTTACACTACACACAACTCCACAAATTTACACCACCACACACACCTCAATCATGGTGCACTCACTTGAATCTCCACAAGTCACTCCACGGCAACACACACAAGTAACAACAACAATGATGATGAATTACTTCCACGACAACAACAAGATGGATATAATTACAAGTAGACTTCCACTTCCACGGCAAATAATGATAACAAGTTGTCGATATAGAGATGGATCAGATAGAAAGTCACCATCATTTTGTTGATATTTAACATTCTCTTCCAAAGGAGTATCACAGGATGACTCTCTTGGAGACCAGCTAAAGCAATAAGTTCCTTAGTATATTTATGTTGATGATGAAAAATACCAGCAGAAGAAGATTGAACCTCAAGACCTAAGAAATAAGTTAAAGATCCCAAATCCTTCATATGAAAAGAACCTTGAAGACGTTGTTGTAACTGAGATATCAATTGAGTATCAGATCCTGTGATGAAAATATCATCAACATAGACTAACAACAAAACAATTCCTTGTCAGTCTTGCAAAGGAATAATGAAGAATCATACTGACTTTGAATAAAAGAGAAGCTAAGAAGAATATTACAAAACTTTTCAAACCAGGCCGTGGAGCCTGTTTCAAACGTTATAGAGACCATTTGAGCTTACAAACATCATGTGAGGGTGTAGAAAACAATCCTGGAGGAGGAGTTATATAGATATCTTCCTTGAGGCCCCCATGCAAAAATGCATTCTTAACATCCATCTGTCGTAAGAACCATCCTTTAGATGCAACAATAGATAGAACAAACCGGACAGTTGTCATCTTAGCCACAGGTGCAAAGGTCTCTTCATAATCAATTCCATATTTCCTATCGATTGCCAAGAGCTACCAACCTTGCCTTATATCTGTCAAGGGAACCATCAGATCAGAGCTTAAGAGAATAAACCCATTTATAACCAATGGGTTTAACACCAGCAGGACATGAAACAATATCCCAAGTGTGATTGTCTTGAAGTGCTTGATGTTCCTCTTGCATGGCTTTTATCCAGCAAGTCTGTTTAGTAGCCTGAGAATAAGAGGTAGGAATTGTAGTATTAGTTAAAATGTAGAATAGCCATATCTATCTGGAGGACGAATGTGCGAGTTGATCGTCGAAGAATCATTAGGCATTTTCAGGAGCAGGGTCAGGAAGGACAAGTCCAGGCTTGAACCGTTTATCAAAAGAAGAATCATCAAAGTGAGGAAGTACAACAGTATCAGATGTCGAAAGATGTTGTTGAAATAGTATTCATGTTCAAAGAAAATCACATCCCAAGAGATACGCCATCGATTATTAATCAAATCATAAACACAAAATCTTTATGATTAGGACTGTAACCCATAAAGGCACATCGAACAGACTGGGCTGACAACTTATGACGTTCATGGGCAGGTAAGTGAACGAAACAAACACATCCGAAAGTATGTAGCATATGATAATTAGGATGTTTACCAAACATTCGTTGATAGGGAGAATCAAACTTCAATTGTTGAGATGGTAAGCGATTAATCAGATAAACTGCAGTAGATAAAGCTTTGGTCCAAAACTTAGCTGGAACAAAAGATTCTAACAACAATGTGCGCACTACATCTAACAAATGTCTATTTTTTCGTTCGGCAACTCCATTCTGCTGAGGTGTATAAGGACATGAACGTTGTGAAACAATACCCTTGTTATGAAGAAATGCTTGAAACTCATGAGAAATATATTCACCACCATTATCGGACCGTAAGATTTTAATACAAGTGGAAAACTGAGTTTCAATATATGTCACAAAGGTTTGAAACACAATAAACACGTCTGCTTTGGAATGCAAAAAATAAATCCATTTGAATCGACTGTAATCGTCAATAAATGTCACAAAATATTTATACTGAGCATGTGAAATAATCGGTGTAATTCCCCAAACATCACTATGAATAATGTCAAAACATTTATTAGCATGACTACCCAAAATAGGAAAAGGCAATGTCTTACTTTTGCCCAGTTTACAAGGAGAATAATCAACTAATAAACTCTTATCTATGGAACCGAGAACACACTTTGCAAACAAATGAGTCAAAACAACATTATTTGGATGACCTAAGCATCTATGCCAAATGCCAACCTTATTTTCAACAACTGAAGAAGCTAATGACAAAGTCCGAGGAACGGTAAATTGCAATGGAAATAACCTGCCCACTTTAGGCCCCTTCGCTATCACCTTCCCCGACACCTGATCCTACACAGTACAAACATCACGAGAAAAGTGGACATCACAATTATTATCCACCATTTGACCAACAGAAAGTAAGTTAGTAGATAATTTAGGAGAAACCAAGACATGTCGAAAGGAGGAGCTAATATCACCAACTGTCGTAATTGGAATATTATTTCCATCAGCAACCTGAATGTGTTGAGTACCAGTATATGGACGTTGATTATGCAATAAATCAGATGTGCCAGTCATATGATTTGTGGCGCCGGAATCAACAAACTAAGGAACAGAATTAGTAGTTTTACCTTTCCCTTGAAGACCAAGAGCAGAGAAGGTAGAGAGAATCATCTGTTGGACCATATCTGGTGTGAGAACAAATGATTATTGCCAGCAATTATGGATGTCGACCAAGATTACGAGTGTCGGATACCGCAACATGAAGAGCTTGTGGCCTTCTATTTTGAAGCCTTGTAGGACACTCCTTAATAATATGTCCGTTTTGCTTGCAATAATTACAGAACTTCTTACTACAATAACGGGCAATGTGACCAAATTCTTTGCAGCTGTAACACTGCATTGTTCCCTTCTTTAGGTCTGAGCAGCATATGCAACATTAACTATTCCAGATGATCCACCAATTGCACCAATTGCGGCTTGTGTCACCAATCTTTGTTCCTCGCGCAGCAATTCACCAAAACATACATCCAAACAAGGAACTGGATCTCTATTCAGCAACCCAGCCTGAGCGGTTTCAAATTCAGGCCCGAGCTTCATCAAAAAACTGATCACGATGACTCACTTCATGAATAGCCTGAAGACTAGCCAAATTCTCCTTTGACACCTTAGCATAGATAATACTAGAATTATTCGCTCCATAAATTAAGAAAGCCAGAATAATATTGTTCAATTGAGAGATTACCTTGACTATAATTACTCATATCAAGTTCCAATTGAAAACGTCTTGCAATATTATCTTGATTGTAGACGCGCTTCAAGTATTCCCACATTTCTTTTGCTGTGCCAAAGGATCGTAAATTGTTCACCATATGAACCTCAATAGATCCCAAAATCCAAGAAACAATCCAAGCATCCTTTACCTCCCATTGACACGATCTTTCGACTCTGTAGGAGCTGGAGAAGACCCATCAATATGACCCCAAAGCTCTTTCCCTTTCAAAAACATCTTGAACTGAAATTCCCATGCTGCATAATTCTTTCCCGTAAATCTAATAGCTAAGATTTCATGTGTTTTCTCAGAAGACTATTCTAAACAGAATTGTCACTCACAACTTGATTATCAAGAAAATTATTGATTGGAATTAATCAACCTAAAGCCAAAGAAAACCAAGAACAAACCACCAATTCCAAAAATAAAAGAAAAACTATGGATTCAACACAATATTAATTGTGTGGCTCTGATACCATAACAACTTTTGAGAAACTTTGGCTGAATGCCTCTTTCATAACTCATGTTCAAGTGTATATATACATCAGGAGAATATCTTTTCCAAGCAACTATATCTTACAAACTAGGAAACATATCTTCTCTACCAAAATATAAAATACAAAATATACATGCCATATTTACAAAATAAATCACGAAACAAAATATTTCAATGTTCACGACCGTGTTACACGGCCGTGCTTTTTAGCTGTGATATCGGCTGTGATGTTTCTGGGAGCTACCTGATACAATACACGGTCGTGCCTTCTGACCGTGTATTCGGCAGTGTACGTTTCTAGGAGCTATCTGACACAATACACGGCCGTGCCTTCTGGCCTTATAAAATTTGATAGATACACTTGTCTCACATCATTTTCCCAACCTTATTATTTTATTTTTTTGACTTATTTTCTTAGGTTTTATAGATTTATTGGTGGCCTTAAAGGAGCCATATGAGCGGGAAAATCTCACTTACAATTCTATAATAGTGATAGGAACAATGATGTTACCAACATGTATGATTATCAAATAGTTTAAGTATAGTTGATGTAGTTAAGGGCCCCAATCAAAATATGCTTTTGGGGGTGGAATTTATAGCATCAACCTATAGGTTTACTTTATTTATTTATTCCCTTGCAAAATGTAAGAGATTACCTTTTGATTTACGAGAAGCAAGGAAGAATTAGTAGTTATTAATGAAGTATTCAGGATCAAATTTGGTTTATTTTTATGTTGCTTCTTATTTAAATGTATCAGTTTCTTTGTTATTTGTAATAATTCCTTATTTGGGTGGTTGGAACATCTCTACTCCCATATATTCGATCTTGGTATTTGAAATAATTAAAGTAGGTACAATCTTGGGAACAAACAATGGAAATTTTTGTTACATTAGCTAAAAGCTATTTGTTTTTGTTCTTTTTCTATCACAACAAGAGGGGATTCTATCTAGACTAAGAATGGATTAATTATTAAATGTTGGATGGAAATTTCTTTTACCCATTTCTCTCGGATTTTCATTAACAACTTCTTCCTAACTCTTTTCATTGTAAAAAATAAGAATATGATATTCTATTTTTTACAACTTTTTTTCAAATAGAAACAAACATCAAATTATTTATAAATCTTTATGATATTTCCCTATTGTAACTGGGTTCATGAATTATGGTCAACAAACAGTACGAGTTGCAAAGTACCCTTTGTTAGGGGTTTGTGATTACCTTATCCTATACAAATTGTTTACCGCAACTGTTCAATATCTCTATGAAAAATTAATTCATCGGGCATTTCCCCGTATGAATCCATTTTGAATTTGATAAATGTGTTGCTTGTGAAGTATGTGTTTGTATTTGTCTCATAGCTCTACCCATTTAGATTAGAAATTGGAAAATTGTATTTGAAGAAACAAATTTCTTAATTATAATATTGATTATAGAATTTGTATCTTTTGTGGCAATTGTGTATTGTCCAACAATTGCTTTTCAAGGACTGAAGAATATGAGCTTTCTATTTATGATCGTTAGGGTCGTTACTAATATCAGTAATTGACGGTTATACAATTCAAACAATTTAAATTCACCTTAAATAAAAAAAATCCTTTGATTAATGAGTAATTTTGAATTATTAAGGTTAAATTTTCTCTAAAGTAAGGAATGAGTTCTTTATTTTTTTTTTCTTGCTTGGCTAATGGCCAATAACTATAGATTCCAACTAACTCCTGATTAATTGGTAAGAAGTGCAATTTTATTTAAATTAGATTGAAAACTGTATACGTAATAATAATATAAGTAAACAGTTCGAAATATATAATTTCAAAGTAAACTACCTTTTTTGTAAACGACCCCTTTTTATTTTTTATTTTATTTTTCATTTCTTTCAAATAAAAAGAAAAATGATATTAGTCCACCAATTGCACCTACATCAATTTTAACCGATTAAACTCAAATTTAACTGAATTATATTAGGAATAAATCATAAAAAATTTCTCGATCAGGTCAATAAAATCATGAATGACATTCAATTTTTTTATATTTTACATAAAATAGATTTGCCTAGACCAATACATGATTTTCTTTTAGTTTTTCTAGGCCCGTTCTTATATTAGGGGTCTGAAAGTGGTATTACTTACCAATATAATTTATTTGCCTTTTTTGTTAGGATTGGTTCTTGTTTATATATCCTTATTTTTTATTTTATCAAACTCCCATTTATGTAGGAGTCATAAATTTTTTAATTATATCTGCTATTATGATCATGAATAATTCAAAATATTACAAAGATTTGAATCTTTGGATTGTTGGGAATGGGATTACTTCGTTTATTTGTACAAGAACTTTTGTTCTACTAATTACTACTATTCGAAATACATCTCAGTACACGATTATTTGGACAACAAAATCAAACCAGATTCTAGACTAATATTTGATAAGTAATAGTCAACAAATTGGAATTCAATTATCAACCAATTTTTTTCTTCCATTTGAACTCATTTCACTAATTATTTTAGTTGTTTTAATAGGTACAATTGTTGTTGCTCATCAGTGATAAATCTTTATTTACCAATGACATAACAACAATCCACATTCAACTTTGTTCTGTGTTATCAAATCCATTTCTCTTTAATTATATTTTGATTTGAAACCCCTTCATGGATAAATCCTTTGTTTTGGACTTGTTATATTATAGACAATTATAAGGAGTTGGTCAATTATACTCGAACATGTACTTGTTTTGAGTGACTATTTATTTTCTATGGGCATCTATGGATTGATCATGAATTTGAAATATGGTTCGAGCACTTATGTGTCTTAAACTTATATTTCCCAATTTTTGTTATACCTATTGCAGCCACTGAAGATATTATTGGGTCGGCTATTATTTCATCGAGTTATCGTAATAGAAAATCAGCTTGTATAAATCAATTGGGAAATTTTTTAAAATAGCTTGTATGATGATATCTTGGCCTAATTTCATGAATTTACTTTGAATTCGATTGACTAGAAAAATTCTAGTAAAATCATTTATTCATTTACAAGTTTACTAGATCGAAGAATTATGACATTTTTAAATCGATAGATCCAATATCAAATCAAATAAAGATTTAAGATACATATATAGGATGTACTTAATGTGTTCGAGCCTATCTAACAATGTGTTAGAAATGATGCCTTGAGTTGGAAGAACCGATGATTGTGTCAGTTGTAAAAGATGTGAAATCTGCCCATCCGATTGGTTTTTCTAGCATTCGAGTTTACTTATGGCAAGATACAACTTGAAACATGGATTTAGCCTATTAAATGAGTTCCATAAAAAAACTCGTTAAAAACCCGCACTAAATATAATATATATATATATATTTTATTTTTAGGCATAAGTTTTTTGGTTCTTTATCTTGTTTTCACCATGAATTATTCTCCTTGGTTAACCACAATTGTAGTTTTACCCATAGTGGCAAGTTCTTTTATTGTCCTTCTTCTCATAGAGGAAATAAGGTAATTCGAAAATATAACTATTTGTATTGCTTCTTTAGACCTTCTTTTAACGATTTATACATTCTCTTATCATCTCCAATTGGACGATCCATTAATTCAACTAGCCAAGAATTATAAATGGACCTTTTTTCTTTTTTTCTTATCGGAGATTTGGAATAAATGGACTTTCTATAGGATCTATTTTAGATAGGATTGGTCACCACCACTTTAGCTATTTTAGTGGCTTAGCTAGTTTCTGGGGATTCCCAATTATTCCATATCTTGATGTTAGCAATGTACAACAGTCAAATAGGAACATTCCCTTCTGGAGACCTTTTAGTTTCTTTCATCATGTGGGAATTAAAATTAATTCCTATCTACTTCTATCTATGTGAGGGAAAGAAATGTCTATATTTAGCTACAAAGTTTATTTTGTACATTGCGATAGGTTCCGTTTTTCCATAAATAGGTGTTCGAGGTATCGATTTATATGGCTCTAATGAACCAACTTTAAAAATTTTGAAACATTATCTAATCAATCATATCTTGTACCACTAGAAATAATATTCTATATTCGATTTCTTATTGCTTTTGCTATCAAATTACTTATTATACCCTTACATACATGGTTACTAAATACCTATGGAGAGGCACATTATAGTGCTTATATGCTTTTGGTTGGAATCTTATTAAAAATGAAAGCATATGGGTTGGCTCGGATCAATATGGAATTATTACCCCACACTCATTCTATATTTTCTCCATGGTTGATTATAATAGGCGCAATACAAATAATCTATGCAGCTTCAACATCTCTTGGTCAATGTAATTAAAAAAAAAAAAGAATAGCTCATTCGTCTGTATCACATATGAGTTTCATAATTATCATAATTGACTCTATAAGTGACATTGGACTTAATGGAGCCATTTTACAAATAATCTCTCATGAATTTATTGGTGCTGCACTTTTTTTCTTAGCAAGTAACAATTTTTGATAGAATACATCTTTTTTATTTCAACAAAATGGGTAAAATGGCTATTCCCCCCCCAAAAATATTTAGGATTTTTCATATCTTATCGATGGCTTCCCTTGGCATTACTAGCCTTGAGTGTATTTATTGCAGAATTGATACTATTTTTTGGAATGATCAAAAGTAAAATATATTTTTTAATAACAAAAATAAAAATTACTTTTGTAATGGAAATTGGAATGATATTAACTCTTTATTCATTATCTATGTTACCTCAAATGTTCTATGGATACAAGCTATTTAATGTTTCAAACTCCTTTTTTTTCTTCTTCATTTTAGTTTGAGAGAGTTATTTGTTTCAATCTCTCTTTGTACCAATAATAGGTATTGGTATTTATTTTGATTTTGTTCTCATTAACAAAGTTAAAGCTATTATATCTAGTTATTTTTATTGATAGTTTTCATGAATAAAAGAAAAAAGGAATTCTCATTTTTATTATTGTTATTGTTCATTGAAGTCTTTTCTTCTCTTAAATTTCACTTAAGTAAAAAAAAAAGTAAAAATGAATTGGAATTGGAATCAATAGGTTTTTCTCTTTATGAGAACCTTTTAAATTCAAGTAGTGTAGTGATTCAAAAGGTCCTCGATTGTTTCCATGAAGTTTTCTTAATAAAATTTTTGTATCTATATTCTATTCTTATCTTACTTATATTAATAGAAAATTTTATTTTGGTTCATATGGAACTAGTTTCAATAGTTATATAGGTTATTCTTATTTTTATTCATTAGGTCTATATATAAAAAAAAAGATTTGAAATTCAATTAGATGTTTGTTAACGTAATAAAATCAACCATATTACTAATAAATTGACTCCAAAATGGCAATATCCAAATTATAAGAAAGTAGAGAAGCCATGATTGCAGAATTTACACTTTCCCAATTTTTATTTTTTCTAGTATGTAAGTAAATCTAAAATATAGTCCAAGTAATAAATGCCTAAGTTTCTTTGGTCCCAATTCCAATATGACCCCCATGCCTCATTGGCCTATACTGTTTCTTAAAAGAATACTTATGGTTAAAAAGATAAATCTTAGACTAATAATATAATTAATTCTAATGATCTAATTGTTGAATAAATTGAGCCTTGTAATAATTTTTAGAAGAAAAAAAAAAGAATTGTTTAGTAAAACATTACTTTTTTTTTTCATATATTTGATCTTGCTAAAAGGAAAATGAGTCATTTAAAAAAAAAATTGTTTTTATAAAAGTCCTTTATGACTTTTTGAAATGTAATGACTAAGAGAGCTACTGGTAATAATGATCCACATAAAAGAACTGTATAGCCCAATACCATCATACATAAGGTATGGTTAACTACTATGATCAACGAGCCGGTACTAATAATTCGGGTTGATGCATTTTAGTTAAAAACTTGAAGTAGCAAACCCTTTGGAAAAGTGGTACTTGGCGGGAATTATTGGACTTAAATAATTTTTTATGCTTTTTTGAATATGGAACCATATAATAATGGAGAAATTCCATGAAAAAAGAAAAATTAATTATTCATATAAATTACTTTAAAGGGAAATGTTAGAATAAATCCAAGAGTGACTAATAATCCGTTTATAGAGAAAAAGGTAGCTATTATGCCTTTCTAATGAATCATACAATCTTAGGATTTCATCGATTGATAAAGTTATTAAAGAAATTATAATTACAATTGAAACAGATATATAAGTTAATATATATTCTAAAGGTGAAAAAAATCATCAAAATTATTAAAAAGTGGTTGTACAAAAACCAATTGATTATAGAAATTCAAATTGGAATTGAATTCATTATTAGGACTTATTGTATCTCTTTTACAAGATGCCATGCCACCACTCAAACTCAAACTAAGATGCTCTAGCATTGCTTCCTAAGAACAATGTGTCTATCGATTTCACCATAGTGGCATATTTAAAATAATTAAAACCTATTTTATTGAATTGTTGGATTGAAGGATTCGATTCAATCTGATATCTTTTTTCTTTCTTTCTTTTTAATTGCATTAAGTTAAAATTGATGAGAAAAACTCATTTCATTTTGAAAGGTTCCAATTTCATTAATGAATATTTATTTTTTCTTTTATTTATTATATATTATATTTATTATTTTATATTTCTATTTTTTAATATTTTTATTATATCTTGAAATTTGAAAATTCAAATTGAAGGTGTCTCAACTGAGTGGTTTTTTTAGATCATGCTCTCTAGAGATTGAAAATTGATATTTTATAATAGAAAAATAATTATGACTTCAATTCAAGGATGTAACTCATAAAAGTTCTTTCTCTTTTTTCATTTTTTTTATTAAAACAAATTCAGCCATTATAATTTATTTATTCTAAAATTTTATTGATTTATCATTTATTTTATGAGTTTTAAACAAAAGAAAAAAAGTATTTTGATGGATCACATCACAACTCATCACAAGATTGAAGGAATTTTGTGAATATATGTAGAACTTTATATTAACTATTAGGATTAGGTTGTCACTTTTCCTATAAAAAATTTCATTTAGGATTTATCAAACTAATTTTGTACTAGTTCTAACATCTTGTATAAAAAAGGTTTTGATTTTTTTTTTTATGATAATTTCTACTAATCTACTTTAACCCAAAAGATTCTTTTGACTAATTTAATTAGAAAGTAGAAAGTTGATTAATTTTCTGTTACAAACACAAGGTTAGTTTAAATTACTTCAAATTACATATTATTCATATATGAATAATACTCACTTAAAAAATTCAATTATCTAACTAAATGAAAGAAAGGGACTTTGGAGTTGAAAACAAGGGAAAAATATTTTATAGTAATTTAAAAAATAATATATTGATTCGAAAGTTACAAAAAAGTTTTAACTTTTAGCTTAATCAATTAATTTCTAAAAACCCCTTTTGATTTTTCCTAAAAAATTTATATTTTCTTTTATATAGTCCAAAATAAGGTATAAATACTCAAAAGCAAAGATTTTATCTTATTTTCTTTCTAGTTATTTATTTAAATATTGGATAATAGAATATTGTGAGAAAGCATTGGGGGAAAATAAGAACCCCCCTACCTAAAATGATAAAACATATATTGAAAAAGATGAAACTTTTTAAACCATTTTCATATTAAGAAAATTTAATCTAGCGTTTGATTAGTTATTTGTTGAACAAAAAATTTTTTGAATTCCTAGTTGAAAGAGACATCACTAACGAAAAAGCTTTCAATGTCACCCAATATGCCTTCCTTTTCTAGAAAATTTTTTACTAATGCATTTTCTTGATATAGAAGTACGTCTTTTGGAAATTGCATTGGAAAAATGTTTTTAAAGTCATTAATTTTTTCTAGTTAGATGTGAAAGGGCATCTTTGTTCAAACAATTTTTTTTTTTAGATACTGTATTTGAATAAAAATTGAATTTTTTTTTTATATCCTTGTTTATTTTTATTGTGCTCTTTACATTTTTTTATACATAAATATACATCGAAAAGTTTAAAAAGACAACCCTTAACCCTTCCCCAAACCCAATTCAAATAACTTTTTTTCCCCATTAATTGGTTAGGCTCAAAAGAGTGAGTATACCCAACTTAAAAAATTAGAATGAAACTAGTACCTAATCAAAACCAAAGGATACCATGACTTTAGAAAAAGTCATTTTAGTAATTCCCCTTTTCTTTAAGTCTTTTTTGTTTTTTGCTATGGAAAGAAAACGTTGGATATCCTATATCTAGTCTTTCATAATATCTTAGATTTTTTTCTTATAGGCTAGAAATTTTTTATTGGATGGAATAAAATTAATGATGAATTAGTTAATTTTATCACTAAACAAAGTAAAATTACTAGAAGGAACATGTTTTTGGAGCTAGCCTATTTATTAATTAAACTAAAAAATTTAAGTTCTCACCAAAATAAAGTAATGTATGAAAGACTCTATTGATAGAATTCTTTATCCTCATTTTATGGATATAAATTTAAAATTTTTGTATCATAAAACATCATCAATCATAAAATACTTATTATTTGTAATATTTATAATAGTATTTTGTTTAATTTTTCTCATATTTTGGATAAATATCGCATTTCCTCATTTTTATGATGATTTTTAAAGTTGAAATTTTAATTTTTAATTAAATAGAAGAAATATGTGAAATTTGAAAGCAAAACATACAAGATACAAGATTAGGAAGCATGACACAATTCATAGCACGCTGTAGTTGAGGTTGTGTTGAATAGAACATGAACATAACCCTTTGGAGAAGCCATGTAGAGGTATATAGTTAAGTACACGCTCGTGTCAAAAGGCGTATTGAAGGAAATTTTTGGATATATTTCAAGATAAAAGGGTTATTAGGCATTAGCTCGACCGTGCCATACCATGTTAAGTAGAGATTCTACTTTCCAATTATTTTTCATTCTTGGTTTTTCTTTCTAAGAAGCTATTTATCTTGAAGATTTAGCTTCCTTTCATGAGAAGTCAATTTTCCTATTGGAGATACAATTTAGCCATTGAAATAATATTTCCTCATCTATGAAGATTCCGATTTTTACTAGGAATGTACAACTTTCCTACAAGGGACACATTGGATTAATATAAAAGAAGTATGGAATTCCAACTATAAGATAGATAGAGTTCATATTAGTATTAGCATAGTGATAGGATTTATTGTTATCTCTATTTTATTAATGTTATTCTTTATACACTATTTTTATATTTTTACTTTTAATTTCAATGTGTGGCCAACTTAATTTTATTTTGGACTCGATATGATGAACCCTAAAATGAACATGTGATTTTCTAGTTTATTATTCAATGAAATTATTGTTATTCTTGTGATCCAATTATGTATGCTTTATTTTTTTTCAAATTAATATTAATAGTGTATTAGTTTAAGTTTGATTTTATTTATAGAGATTGAGAGATTCTATACTTGAGTAGATCTAGTATAGTTAGAAGGAGTTGCATGCAATCTTATAGATATAACGATGTAAATCTTCTAGATTAGGGTCAAACCTAATAATGAAATTCATAGATCAAAGGTAATGCGATTCTAGGGATTTTAATTAGGAAATATTCCAATTAATAATATAGAATTAGGAATTAGTAGATTAAAGAGAGTTATTAGTTTAATATAGGAATTCCTGTGGTCCAAGAATACAATAATGGAATTACATAATAATTAGTTATAATACATTTGTAATTCTAAGAGGATTCAATATCTGAGTAGGCTTTTAATGATTGTTATTTTCTTTAATTACCTGCTATTTTTCTACTTACTTCACTCCGATTTTGTAGATTAGATAATAGGAGAAGGGCTATATTAGTAATTAGTCTCTATGAAATCGACACTTAATATTATTATCCACTATACTATAAAATTAATTAGGTGCAACTACCTATAGGTTTATGGTAGTAGGATTGTCAATATAAGTTTTTGGCGCTATGGCCAAGAATTAATATATTAAGAATACTATATCTTATTGATTTAATCATTATTTCTTTCATTGCTTACTTTCCATTAATTTTTATTTTCCATATTTTTTGAACTTCTTCTTTTGTTTATGGTAAGGGGACGTCATAGGGTAAGTCAAAGATATCAAGTTTCGACTAAAAATCCGATGGTATCAACATGGGCAACAAGCAAGATAATAGGACAATGTTTGATTATGTAAGACCATCACTTACAACAACTAGTTCAAGTGTTGTTAGGCCTATATATTGCAATCAACAATTTTGAAAATTAAACTTAACATTATACAGATGGTACAACAATTTGTTCAATTTGATGGGTTTATAGGATGAAGATCCAAACATACATATTGCAAGTTTCTTAGAGATCTACAACACCTTTAAAATCAATGGAGCTATAGATATGTGACATCGGGTTACAAAATTTTCCTTTTTCTTTAAGAAGTAGAGCTAAATAGTTGCTAAACTCTCTTGCTAGAGGTTCAATCACTACATAGGACTAGATGGTAGAAAAATTTTGGCGAAGTATTTTTCCACCAACTAAGACTACAAAAACTATAAAATGATATCTCCTCCCATACTCAAATAAAGTTGAGACACTATATGATACATGGGAGAGATATAAATGATCTGCCTGAAAAAATGTCTACACCATAGTATTCCATTGTGGATGCAAATTCAAACTTTTTATGAGGGATTAAATCAAACCATTAGGTAGATGATTGATGTAGCCATGCTGGAGGAACTTTGAATAATAAACACCTAAAGAGGCCTAAAATTTAATAGAAAACATAGCCTTGAGTAGCTATCAATGGAATGCTACAAGAGCAAGACAACAAAGAGCAATAGGAGTTTATGATGTTGATGTTGTTACTACCTTCAAAGCACTAAGAAAGAAAATTGATGGCATGTCGATGACATAATAAGTAGGTCAGTCAAATTCTGTTTCTAACTATAATGAGCATGTCAGTTATGTTAGAACTCCCAAATAGGTAGTAAAATAATCCCTATAATAACACTCATAATCCGAGCTAGAGAAATCATCTAAATTTCTCTTGGGGAATCAACAAAGAAATGTTCTACTTAGATCCCAACAATTACATCAACCACCAAAAAAGAAGCTAAATCTAGAAGATTTGATGACAATGTTTATCCAGACCTCTAAAACACACTTCTAAGGTATAGAAGCGTTGTTACATAACCAAGAAACTTTAATCCAGAATCAAGAAGCTTCAATTTGAAATTTTGAAAACCAAATTGGACAAATTATAAAGATGATTTAAAAAAGATCCCAAGGCACTTTGCTTAGAAACATAGAACTTGATCCTAAGGAACAAGTTGAGGTAGTCTTCCTGAGAACGAAAAAGAAGTGCAATCTAAAGGGAAAGGTAAAAAGCTGAAGAAAAAGAGTAGCCTCCAAAGGTTAGAGAATATATTCTACACATTACTTATCTAGCTTGATTGAGGAATAATGCTTTAAGGACAGATTAGGTAAGTTGTCTCGAAATTTTTAAACAACTACACATTAACTTACCATTGTTGATGCCCTATCATAGATGCTCAAGTACACTAAGTACTTAAAGGAACTATTCTCAAACAAGAAAAGCTGGAAGAGATATTAATTGTGACATTAGTGAGGAATTTTTAGCGTGTGATGTAAAATAAGCTGCCACAAAAAATTAAAGGATCTAAGTAATTTTACTCTACCCTGTCTTTGGCAATTTATCAATAAATAGAGCTTTAGTTAACTTAAGCACAAGTATAAATCTAATGCCACGACATATGTTAAAAAGTTAAGATTAAGGAAACCTAAACCAACAAATATAAGCATTTAGTTAGCCAATAGATTTATTAAGTACCCAAATCGGTATCATTGAAGATGTGTTGGTTAAGGTATGAATATTCATTTTCCAATGGATTTCATATCTTAGATACAAACGAGGACATCGAGGCACCACTAATTTTAGGTTGCCCTTTTTAAGCTACGCCAAAGGCAGTTATCGATGTAGGAAATAGGACATTAATTCTGAAAGTTGGGGAGGAAGAAAGAACCTTTAAAATGCCTAACATGATCCAACATCCTCTAAAGAGTAACAATACCTGCTATTTCTTGAATACATCTAACTTGCTTGATTATACTTATAAGCAAGACATTGTTTACATACACCCAATTAGAATAATGTCTCGTTCATGGCAAGCAACAAGGTCTAAGTCAAATAAAGCATTTTGAACACTAGAAATTTGATGGTTATCCTCTCCTAACTAGAAAAATAAAAGATCGTCGAGCTAACAACATTAAATAAAAGCGCTTCTTGGGAGGCAACCCAAGCTTTGATTAGTTTAGTTTGTTTTGTTTTATTTGATTTTAGTTTTTTTTTTTTTTTAGTTTTAGTTTAGTTATCTATGGTTTTGTTCTCTTTTATTTTATTTATACTTTTAATTTTTTTTTTCTTCTCTTCTTGTTTTACAAGGACTACTTACTTGTAGGCTAGAAAATTGTGTTAAGATATAGTTGAACTAATTAAATCAAGGAAGTATTAATTTACTTTATTTCCATTTCCTGAGTTAAATTTTTTTTATTTTTATCTTTTATGCTTATTTTGTACATTGCGGACAGTGTACAATTTTAAGTGTGAGGAAGAGAAATAATATAAAAGGCCTTAAGTTGGAATATTTTAATATTTGTTTTTAACTTTACTAAGAATTACTATTAGATAATTTATCACTCTTGGTAGTATTAAATAAATAAATTGCATTCATAACTTGGTGGATTATTGGAAATTTTCAAATCCTTGATATTGTTACCTTTTCATTAATAAACTTAGAACACTTGATTAGAGTTGAATTGTGAAATCTCTATAAATTAAAGTTACATGTTATTTAGGTTTGGAATTTAGAAACTCTATTTTTAATAACATTATTAATCAAGGATTGGGAATTTGAGTCTCTAGACTTACTTTAATATATACTTGTCTCTTAGAAGTTCTTATGAGTATTATAATCTTGAATAACTGAACTAATGAAATTTGTCCTTTAAAGGTTCTTCCATTAATCAAAAGCTGGGAGATAAAAATAAATAAATAAAGTTCAGTAGTGGGTCTCGTTAACTCAAGCAATTAAACTTACAAGGTACCCTTCAGGAGATAACACCTATTGACTTGAGTGATGAACTTAGGTTAATTAACCTAAAGTTCCTACATGGGTAAAAGAAAAAAGAAAAAAAAAAAAGAAGAAAAAGTCCGAGAAAAACTGAACTAATTAAAATAAGCAATGAAGTTAATGGAGGTTTGATGGGGTATCTTAAAACCTAGTAGTTTAAGATCATCTTATTTAGGACTTATTCCGATGAAATTACTCCATACTACTTAAAAAAAAGAAAATAAAATAAAAAGCTCCAATAAATATAAAAATTAAGGAAGAATTTTAAAGGATTAGATGGAGTAAAACTTTTGTTGGTCATCAAGATACTTAAAGGGATAAAAAAGAGGAAGTATATACCATAGCTAAGTAACAAAATTTTGAAAACTTTTTTCTTATTGGATAATGTTTAGTACGGTTTTTGGTTTATAAATTCTTATATAAATGACATAATAAACTTTGGTATAACATAGATTAACTTTTAAACTCTGATATTTAGTATTTGTAGTAGACTGAACAAGAATAAATAGAAATGGTATTGACGACAAATAATTTTTGTGATGAATGTAATTTGTTTAAATATGAATTAGTGATTATTATCTAAGGTAATTGGTTAAGTAAAGAAAAAAGTGTTCTTGATCTTTAAAGGTTTATCTTTGCTTAAGGACAAGCAAAGGCTTAAGTGTGTGGGAATTTCATGTGTTACAAAATACTTACTATTTGTAACATTTCTAATAGTATTTTGTTTAATTTTCTCATATTTTGGATGGATATTGCATTTAATCATTCTTTACGATGATTATGGATTTTTGAATTGCAATTTTTAATTAAATAGAAGAAATTATGTGAATTTGGAGCAAAAACATACAAGATACAAGATTAGGAAGCTTGACACAGTTCACAGCACAACCATATCTAAGGCCATGTTGAATAGAACATGAATAGAGTCAATATTTCTACCCATTGAAGCAATATTTCCTCATCTATGAAAATTCTAATTTTTACTAGGAAACTACAACTTTGCTAGAAGGGATGCATTGCATTAATATGAAAGAAGTATGAAATTCCAGCTTGAAGAGAGATAGAGTTTAGGTTAGTACTAGCATAGTGATAGGATTTTATTGTCATCTTTTGTTTTATTATTACTCTTCTCTTACACTATTTTTATATTTTTCTTTTAATTTCAATATGTTGCTAGCTTTTATTTTATTTTGTACTCAGGTTTGATAAACCTAAAATGAACATGTGATTTTCTAGTTTATCATTCAATTAAATAATAATTATTCTTACTGATCTATTACATGTGCTTTATTGTTTTCAAATTAATATTACTGGTATATTAGTTTAAAGTCTGATTTTATTTATAGACATCAAGAGATTCTATACTTGAATAGATTCAGTATCGTTAGAAGGAGTTGCATGCAATCCTATAGATATAACGATGTAAATCTTCCAAATTAGGGTCAAACCTAATAACGGAAGTCATAGATCAAAGGTAATGCGATTCTGGGGATTTTAATTAAGAAGAGATTTCAATTAATCAATATGGAATTAGGAATTAATAGACTCAAGAGAGCTATTAGATCATATAGGAATTCCCATGGTCTATGAATATTAATAATGGAATTGAATAATAACTAGTTTAAATACATTAGTAATTTTAGAGGGATTCAATATCCGGATACACATTAATGATTGCTGTTTTCTTTAAATTTTTACTTGTTATCTTTCTACTTACTTCACTCGATTTTTCCTATTAGATAATAGGAGAAGGGCTAATACTAATAATTATAGTCCTTGTAGGATTGACACTTGATATTATTATCTACTATACTATATAATCGATAAGTCCCTTTCCCTATAGGTTTAGGGTAGTAGGATAAACTGATATCACTCGAGCTTGGCTCAAAATGATATTCAATAAGCTTGGGCTCAACTCGAATGGGCTCGATTATTTCTTTAAAACTTGTTGGACTTAAAAATAAGTTGATTTTGTGCATGATTTCAATATCAATTTGATGCTCAATCTACTTGAATTATTTTAACCTAAGAAAATTGAAATATAAAGAAACATCATGTGCAATTTTATAATTTCTTATGCCTCTTGTGCAAGGTAAATCTAAGGAAAAAAAAATTTTAAAAGACCTCTAATTTGATAAAGGGAATCTAAGACATTTGTATAACCATCATCAAATTGCACCCCCCAAAATACTTATTAAACTTCCCTTTTTCATTTTCTTAACTTTACATGGATAAACCCACCCCTAAATCAATGCCATCTTATCAAACCCACTAACTTCACATGACATACCTCACAAGAAACAAGTTAGATTTTGGATATTCACTACCAAAAAAATATTTGTGGTAGCTTTAAAAAAACATGAATGCGGGATAAAATTTCTCGATTTTCTCCTAATCATCCAAGCTTGGATGAGCCCCCAATAATGTGGATCTTTTTCCCTGCAAATCTGGGGAGCATTTCCCTTTAAATTCAAGGTAGTACCTAAAAACTCTAAGTTTAGTTCCAATGTATCTTTTAGTGGAGAATAAGTTTTCTTTTTGGCAATTGCAGTTGCTACACAATCTCAGAAAACACTTGAAGTTTGCCTCAAATTGGGTTAACATAAGTAATACTCTTTTGCAAAATTCTCAATTATTTCTTTTAAATTTTTTAAAGACCTTAAGCCATAAGATTCAAGGGTTTTGAGCACAAAATCAAAAAAAGAATAATTTTCCCCCATAAAGCAATCTCCACATTTAGACAATGAATCCCTCAATGATTTTATTACTAATTTATGAGCTCAAAGGGCGAATTTCAATATAAATCAAGGATGGAACAAACAATGTAACAATTCCCCACCAATTGGCGTGAAAACCCAACTTATACGAACCCTAAATTGCA